>QEOT01122896.1:13468-31266 GCA_003123785.1 Pterocarya stenoptera
GAATTTTTCTTTCAAATCTGATGCATGATCACCTTATTAGGTTGTATGGAAATAAATTTTAAAGAATTGTATCATAAACTTCCATACCACATGGTGAATTTGTACTACATGGTTTTGATTGGTTGGTTAATTTTCCTTTGAAATCTTAATTATAATATTAATCCTTGATGATATGATGGCAACTCCACTTCATATATATGCATGGCATAACAAGTATTATTATGTTAACCAATGCGTAGGCAAAGGTTTTCAGAGCGAGAAACTTAATGGAAGAAATATATATAAATTCATGTATAGTTGATTACTTAAAATGCTATTTATAATTACAAGGTTGCTGCATTTTGAATAATTTTCGTATCCTCTTTCTGTCACGTTTGGATACATAAATAGTTTTATTTCATCTTATCTCATCATTACAATTTTTTTAAATTTGACATAAAATATAATAAACAATTCAATTTTTTTAAATTTTAAAATAATAATAATAATATTTAAAAAATAATATTATAATAATATTTTATTCATCTTTCATCTAAAATCATCTCTTATTTTCTGTGCAACTTCATATATGTAAGGATCACTGCAAGTCAGAATCTTTATAATCAGTCTCTTGAACTGAACGTACGTGTAATAAATCTTTCATTTATACTATCAATTACTTTAGAGCAATGCTTATCTTCATCTTAAAATCTATCATGATTCTCAATCATATATGATAATATGTCATGTTTCAAGTGAATTGTTCTATCAATTACTAAAACGACAACCAATAATTAAAATCTGTCACATCACCAAACGTGGTAGGAGATGGCAAGAACTTGGTGAAGAACAGTATACCCATTAGTTTAATAGTTTATTCATTTTTTTTTTAAACTTTTTTTTATTCTTAGGAAGGGGTTTGTGCTCTACATGGTTAAGGCATTAATTAGTAATTTAAATGCTATCTTCTATAATAATTCAAAAGCATAAATATAAGAGACCTTTGGACCTAACGGTTGGCTGTAGTAAAAGCCTTGGACTTAGGGGCATACTTCTCCTAAGTCTAAGGTTCAAATTTCTTTAGGTGTTAATAATTTCTAGGGACCATCAGATTGAAGAATTTTTTCTTTAAATTATCTGATGTGCACTTAGGAGAAACTCTTTACCGAAGACCTGTGCACCCTGGGATAGGCGAGATGCTTTTCTGGACTTTCGGTACCAATAAAAAAAAAAAACAGAGCTGTTACGTACAGTCGATTTCACGCACCTCTTGTGCACCACACCCAGACTGACGTGGTGGTTGAAACTTGTTTTATTAAAAAAAATGAAAATTACATTGATAAGAGACTATCAGATTACTGATGCAAACTTCTGAAAAGCTTGGTTCCATTTTTCTCCTTCATTCAGCTTGGTCATTATACTGCAATTGGACTTGAGCTTCAATGGCAGGAAAAAGTTAAGAGTGGTTGATTTAGTCTACAAACCCATTAAGGCTCCCCCGTAAACCTTCTTGCCTAACTATGGAAGCTTTTAGCTTGCTCAAGTATTGGAGAGACCTTCCTTACGCGCTGCCAATCACCACTATTGCTCAAAGTAGTGCTGGGGAGGCCGACGAAGACAGACCTTGTTTCGACTTGGGAAGACCAGCAAAACATCAACAAGTTTGGAAGATTAAACAACCGCTTTCACAAGCTCGAGGATGAGATCAAAATCGCCAAGGAAACGAATGATAATCTGGAGGATGCTAGCAACGAATTGATTCTCATTGATGAAGAGGTGGTTCGTTTCCAACTGGGGGAAGTCTTTGCCCATGTTCTGAAAGCAGAAGTGGAGAGCAGGATAGAACAGATGAACTCTCTAAGTTGTTCGTTGTCTCTGTTATTCTGCCTCTATAGCCCTTGCACACTAGTTAGATTGCCGATCTTCAACGACCAAAACGGCGGACAACGTAGTAACCATTAGAATTAGGAAGTTCATGACCAACAGGTTCCTCTCCCGAAAGCAATTCGTCATCGATGTCCTTCATCCAGAGAGACCCAATGTTTCCAAGACTAAGCTGAAGGAGAAGTTGGCAAGGATGTACGAAGTAAAAGACCCAAACTCGATCTAGACATAAAAACAAGGTTTCTATCTAGTCATGCATATGATTTTCTCAATAATTTTTTAAAAAAAAAAAAATTCTCTTCAATTTTTTTTTTTAAAAAAAATAATAATTCTATTTGAACGCCTGTATACCACACACAATCCATCTGATATAATTTGATTTGAAAAATAAATTTTAAATTTTGAATCTTATAGATCAAATTATATTATGTAGATAGTGTGTGATGTAAAGAAGTTCAAATGATATTACTCTTTCTCTAAAATATCAAAGCCACTCCCTTGTCCATTTTCTCCGAGGCAACCCACCGAGAGTGGGTCTCGGCACTGCCAACCGATAATGCTATTTTACTTATTCATCAAGTAAAAAAAAAAAAAACCAGAATCGGAATCCACTGTCGGTAGCAATCATCGGGTACATAGCATTTTTCTTTTCTCCGCAAGATAGGAGGGACTCCCTCGTCTCCCTCATTCCTCTTCTCTACGTTGCTTATCTCTTTTTTTCCCCTTTCTTCTCCATGATTTGAATATGCTTGATCTACAGCTCTTGTAAATTAAATGGTCACCGTGTATTTCACTTCCCATTAATATTCAAAACCTACAACAAGTGCTACCAATTCATACATTTGTTTCACACACCGTTGTGAATTTCAGCCTCTATTTCATGACTATACGAGTAGCGAAACTGAGTTCCTTATATCCAATATTTGATATTTCATTCTTCTCGGCCCAATTCTAGTTATCACCGTAAGTGCATTGCTGTTGATTTGAGCTGTCTAATTCTAGTTATTTGACTATGTTACAGCTTTATAATTAAGAGGATGTTTCTAACTACATGAGTAGTCTATCAATTGGAGTACGGAAAATTCTATATGTCTCATTCTCATCTTCCTTTCATTCCATTATGATGAGACGATATTATCCATCAATCTTTATATTTATAAAAATATAAAAGATTATCTAAAGATGATAATAAATATGTCACATCTTATATAGTGGAATGAAAATAAAAAGAGAGTGTTGTGTATAACATTACTCTTAGAGTACAAACAGTATTTCCCGGATCTAACTTTTTTTTATCTCTTGGTTCTTTAAATGTTTTAAGTCTATACCGCATCTGGTACTTCCGTTAATTCTTTTAATTTTAAATTTTAATGAAAATTGTATATTTTAAATTATATAACCTTTAATACCTGTCTCCACTTGTATTTTAAAAAGCTTAGTAGCATTTCGACCCCTATATCTTTATGAAAAAGGTATATTCTGGTAGACTTTTAGTTTTTCTAGAAAATTATTTACCTTCTTTAAGATGGTTTACTTTATCTAAAATGATTTACTTAATTTATCAAGTATAGGTAATTACCCTTAATAAATAAAATTGTTAACCTTTACTATTTTTTAATGGATAAAATAATGAAGGTAGCCCAAAGGTTCTTGTAGGAGTAATAAGTAAGGTTCTCCGGTCTTACCTATATAAAGGGGCTTGTATTTTCCATTAGACCCACCCTATAAAGTCTAAGGCAAAATACTATAAGTCCCTTCTCTACAGAATATCTCTACTCTCTTTTGTAGGTTTTTCAGTTCTCAAACTCAAATGGCTGGAGGTAAAAGATCCTATGAATCTCTTTATTCTTTCAAGAAGTTTTACAGTTGATATCAGAGCTAAATCTTTTAGCTTTGTGTTTGAAATATTAGCATTTCAATTTTGTTCATACAATGAGTCTTTAATGATTTTGGAGGTGGGCTTGGCTTTTGGCTTTTAAGTTTTTGTCTTTGAATTCATATTCGGATGGTATGTGCTCATAACTATATTAATGGATTTCAAAGGCATGTTTTGACTTTGGGCTTAATTTCAAACTTTATACATATTGATGGGCATTTGGGCTAATTTACAGTTAATAGGTTTTTACCTATTTTAGTAGATGCCCAATTGTATTTCTTTTGAATAATAAAGGTAATGCTACAGCATCCTTATTATTTAAAAGAATACATAAATAAATTTGGAATCTCATTGGAACTAAATCATAAGTTTTAAGGATTTACCCCATAGGAAAATATTTAATTTTTGTGATTTAATTAGTATAAGAAAATGATTTTTTGTATTGACGATAAAATTTGTCTTCTGCCTACAGGTGTGGATAGTTTTATTTGTTAATATTTGGAATAATTTTTCTTATAATTAAAGATAAGTAAATTTATTATACAACTTTTTCCCACATGAAGGTTAAAATTTACTTGAACTCATAGCATTAAAGTTTTTCTTAATTTTTGTAGCTATTGTTCCACAATCCTTAACTGATAGTGTTTATTTTATTCCCATACTTGATAACACTAATTATTCTGACTGGAACGATTTGGTTCATTTTATCTTGGGGTATATGGACCTTGACTATGCACTCCATGTGGAGCAACCACCTACTGCAATAGATACGGATACATATGAAGTCATCAAAACTCGCCAATGGTGGGAGCTATATAATCGCCTAAGTCTAATGCTCATAAAATCTAGTATGAATAAGAGCATTAGAGGTTCTATTAGTGACTGTGCTTCAATTAAGGAAATAAAGCAGACAATTGAGGAATAGTTGCTCTGACAAGGCTTTAGCTAGCACTCTTATAAGGCAATTCACTACTAAAGCTTTTGACAATTCTAAGGGTATGCGTGCATACGTTACAGAAATGAGAGACATTATTTCTCAACTAAAGAGAGAGATATTTGGGTCATTCTTGATCCATTTCATCCTTGACTCATTGCCATCTGAGTATGGGTTTTTCAAGATCTCTCATAACACATAAGGAAAACTAGTCAGTTATGGATTTTCTAACCATGTGTGTTCAAGAAGCGGAAATGATGATACATGATCAACCTGAAAGTGCAAATATAGTCGTAAATGATAAAATTAAGACCGAGAAAGGTCAATGTGGACCTCAAAAGAATAGAAAGCATAATGTGCCATCAAAATTCAATGGATCTAATGGCAAAAAGGTGACCTACTTCTTTTGCAAGAAAGATGGTCATGTAAAGAAGAGCTGCATCAAGTATAAAGAGTGGTTTGAAAAGAAAGGTAGCTTTATCTCTCTTGTGTGTCATGAATCTTTTTTCATTGATGCTCCTAAAAATCCGTGGTGGATTGCCTCCGGTTCTTCAATCTATATTGTGAATACATTGCAAGGTTTTCTCACCAGAAGGAAACAAATAACAAGTGAACTTTGGATTTTCACCGTAAATAATGGGCATTCACAAGGTTGCAGTTGGAGTTTTTAGAGTGATTATTAAATTGCGACATGTTTTGAATTTAAATAATGCATTTTATATTCCAAAATTTAGTAGAAATTTAATTTCTGTTCTTAGACTTATTATTGAAGGTTATAGTTTCCATTTTGGGAATACTGCAACGCCCCCATCCCCCGCTTGGAATTTGACGGTAACTAAATGCGTTGTGACATGTAACACAAGGCTACATACCCCTCGTACACGACAGTTAAGATGCAATACACTTAGCACCTACCAGTATGCAATAAAAATTACAGCAGAAAAATTCTTTTTCTATCTAATTATGCACAGTGGCAAAAGGAAGACACATGGTACCAATAAGTGCAAACACCCCAAAGCTTTCATATAGCATAAACAGTTCAAAATTAGTTTGTGTTTTCCAAAAGTACTCCCAAAATAACATGGGACCACAACCAAAATAAATCTTTTCCACAAAAGATAATCATTTCCTTCTTAAGGAAGGGACTTAAGGTCTCATAGGGCCAGTCCTACTTGGCCTTTCCTTTGACGCAGAATCCTTCTCAGCTCCTCAAACAACTTTATGATCTCAACTAGAAATTGGTTAGCTGCCTCCAGCCTATCTAGAGCGGATGGCTCATTGGGGCCCTCAGGGTTCTCCGAGGCTTCTTTGACTGTCTTGGGAGTCAGTCTCTTGCACTTTCTCATCGAGGCTTTCTAAACCTGTTACAACTTCTACCATTCCGAGTGGGGAATGGTAGTGAAAAATATCATAGTGAGATTTTAAGAAATTTTAGCAAGTAAACAATTAACATACCACAGATATCATCAGCATATAAAAGCAAACACAAACAAATGCATGGACATGTACGTGTGACATAAAACTTTGACTTGTGCATAATGGACATTTTTCATCTTTTAAACTCTTATCACATGTTCATATCATTTGAGCTTGGATTCTTGATCATGTCATAACATATCATGCCAATTCATATCATGTCATAACATATCATATTAAGAACAAGTCTCATCAATCCTTATCCTTTCATTCATATCATAGCATATCATGGCATAATGTATCGTGTCATTTCATATCATATCATATCATGTCATTTCATGTCATAAAGCTCAAATGCCTTGTTCATATCATATCATTTATATATGTGGATACCTCACGGCTCTCCTAAACACTATTTGTTCCCCGCTAGTTACCACATTAACCAATGATCCACTTGATTGAGGTAACTACATCTTAAACATAAACATATTCTTTGTGGCAGTTTGCATATTTTGCCTCCATCGTAATGCACCCACTAGCTTTAGGTGTGATCGCTCCAGTATCATTTCATAGGAACCATTCGAGGTCCGTCGACTGTACTTCATCGATCCAGGAGTTTCCACTTGACTATAGACACTCCAGAATGGACAAGAAGTTCCACTAGGACATTTTCCCGTCCTAGCATTTGAGGTCGTTATAAAACATCATTGACTCTTTCTTTTAAAAATATGGACCCAAATGCATGAGACATGTAACGATGAGGCCTCTTGGGGATTGGGTGGTGATGGAGGTGAGGTGGGGTGGGGTGGTTGCTTAACCAAGGCAAATGGTTGGTTAAAACTCAACTCAACCAATTCCCATTCAACTAGCCTAAGGGTGCAATTGATATGGTCACTTAAATTGGTTTGAGAAACCAATTTTTTCCAAGGCTTAGTCCAGGTTTAAAAGAGTCTCATGAGTTTTCTAAGGACCATATTAACCTTGAGGAAATGCCACAAAAATATTAGACCTAAGGACAAAACAGTGCATGCACTCAAAGGAGATACATATGAGCCGATTGATGCAAGTTTGGGGTTTGATATGTCATTTCCCTTAATGACATGTGGGGAGGTTTACCTAGGATATTAATAAGCTATAAATATGATGAAATGGAATAATAAATTAAGAAAATTTTGGATTAAAAGGTTAAGAAAAGATTAAGAAGAAATTAAGTTTCAAAGCATGGCTTAAAGATCATTAATCTCATGTATGTTGATTAATAGTCTTAGCCAACTTTCAAAACTTAATTTGGGTATTTAGGGTATGATATGTGTTTAAGGAAACCCATAGTATGATGGATTGGGTTTTCACCTTGAATAGTGAAATAAACCCAAACATGGCTTTGGGTCTTATGGACTTAAAAGGGCCAAGTGCGTGGGTTGATGGCTTTTGGGCTTTTGGGTTTGAACGAGAGGGGATCTTATTTCTAAATTTTGAGAGATTAAAAGAGACCTCAAGATCCACTAAGATGGGCTTGAAAGGGCTTGACTTNTATTTCTAAATTTCGAGAGATTAAAAGAGACCTCAAGATCCACTAAGATGGGCTTGAAAGGGCTTGACTTGGCCTAATTGGGTCATGGGTCAACTCTATACCAAGTTTGGCCCAAAGGCCNGATCTTATTTCTAAATTTTGAGAGATTAAAAGAGACCTCAAGATCCACTAAGATGGGCTTGAAAGGGCTTGACTTGGCCTAATTGGGTCATGGGTCAACTCTATACCAAGTTTGGCCCAAAGGCCTTAAGCTTTCCTTATGCTTGGGCCAAAGCTAGCTACTAAGTTTTGAATTCCCTAAGGGCTTGGTTCAAGGCTTCTTGGGCTAGGCTCATGGATGTTCTAAGGTCCTAAAAGCCTCACTAAATTCACTAATAGACTTGCTTCTCTAATTCTTTGCTTAATGATACTAAGTGCCAATGTTAAGGCTAACATCACTATCAACATTTATGTAAGTAATAAATAAAAATTAAAACCAAAATTAAAAACTTAATCTCTCAACCTCTTTGGCGGGCAATGGGAAACTTAGGTGTATTTCCATTACCTACATTCCGACAGTGAGTACTTCCATTGTTCTAATCACCGTATTTTCTGGCAGGGGGAGTTCCCCTATCCAGATGCTACGCATGCCAACTTGTCCTTTTTTATTCTCCATTGCGACATTGCTGAATTTGGAAGTATTTGAATTAAGAGTGCTCAGCCTCTACCAATGCCAGATATCTCCTTAACTTTTCGCTCTTTGCAACAACTCCCCCCGCACTTGATTTACTACCACTTGAGAATCAGCCCCAACTTCGATTTCATCATCTCCTAGAGCTCTGGCTACTTGTAATCCTAAAAGCAGCACCTCGTACTTTGCTTCATTATTTATTGTTTTGAACAGCCAACTTAATGGCGTAATTGTGCTCTTCTCCTTCGAGTGCCAAGATGTGCAACCCCACTCCCCCTCCATCCTAGCAAGATGAGCCATCAATGAATACTTGCCAGAGCTTTATAGAACGGGTACCATTATCCTCTGCTGGGAACCAAGTGAACTCGGCGACAAAATCTACTAACACCTGCCCCTTTATGGTGTTTTGAGGGGCGTAATCAATATCGAACTCGCTCAACTCTACTGTCCAATTCATAAGGCGTCCTAAGGCATCCAGTCATTGTAATACCTTCTTTAGAGGAGTCTCTGTGTGGACTCATACCTGGTGAGCCTGAAAGTATGGGTGAAACTTTCGTGTGGTTACTACTAATGCAAAAGCTAACTGTTATATGCGGGGGTATTAGGTTCGGCTCCCTGATATGCCCTATTGATGAAGTAAACCAGATTTTGGATCCCATCCTCCTCACATACCAATGCTGAATAAGCCGCTTATGGGGAGTGGCCATGTACAAGGTCAATATTTCTCCGCACTAGGGTTGACTAAGGAGCGGTGGGCTCGTGAGGTACTTCTTAAGGGTTTCGAATGCTTAGTCACACTCGTCGTCCCATGTCTATACTTTCTGCAAGACTTTGAAGAACGGTAGGCATTTGTCTATTGATCTTGAGATGAATCTGTTGACGGTGGCTGTTCGCCCAGCCAGTCTTTGCACTTTGTTTATATTTTGCAGTGGAGCCATGCTAAGGATGGCTTCCACCTTCTCCAGATTGACTTCAATACCTCGTTCGGACACCATGAATCCCAAAAATTTTTCAACCCAACACCAAATGCGCACTTTGCCGGGTTCAGTTTGATTTAGTATTGCTGCAGTATCGCAAAAGTTTCTCTTAAGTCCTTCAAATGTTGTTCTAAGGTCTTACTCTTGACCAACAAGTAGTTCACGTAGACCTCCATATTTCTTCCTATCTGGTCTTTGCACATATGATTGACCAACCTTTGGTAGGTGGCCCCCGCATTCTTGAGACCAAAGGGCATCATCGTGTAGCAATACAAGCCTCGTCTGTGATGAACGAAGTTTTCTGCTCGCCTTCAAGCTTCATAAGGATTTGGTTATACCCAGAGTAGGCATCTATGAAGCTAAGTCTGCGATGACCCGTCGTCGAGTCGACAATGAGGTCGATGCGAGGAAGTGGGAAGCTAACCTTTGGACAAGCTTTGTTAAGGTCAATGAAGTCGATGCACCTTCTCCATTTGCTGCTCGGCTTCTTCATTAGCACTACATTAAAACCACTTCGGGTAGTGAGCTTCTCAGATGAACCCGGCCCCCAGCAGTCGGTCTACCTCCTTGGCTATGGTGGCATTCTTTTCCACACGACGCTCCAGCGCTTCTGCCAAACCCCTTTGGCTTTTGGATCCACACTCAAGCTGTGCTGTATGATTTCAGGCACTATCCCGAGTATGTCCCCATGGTTCCATGCGAACACATCCAAATGTTCAGCGAGGAGTCGCTGCATGGTGTCTCGAGCTTCAAACGTCATTTTGCTACTAATCGTCACCGTAGCTTTTAGTCGATCTGGATGGAAGGTGACAAGCTCCAGCAGTCCAATTGGCTTGACCTTCTAGAGCTCTTGCTCATCTCAAACTTCGCTTATAACCTCCAAGCAATATGGGGCTAGCGGTCGAGCGCCGGTATCCTCTACTGTTGGCAGTGTTCCATCCACTTATGCATGGTCTTCTCCCATCATGGCCTTCCCATTCCTGCGTGCTTGGCTCTATGCCTGGCCTATTTCCATGTCTTGGATAGCTTCGGTGAATCTCTGAGGTGCCTGAAACGGTTTGTCTTGGGTGCACGAAAGATATGCAAGATCTATTACGATCCCACAAATGGCGCCACTATTAATGTTGTGTTTCACACAACTTTTGGTCAAAATCTAACAACTCAGGTCTTCGAAAACGGGCCTGTAAAAAGTAGAAAAGACTATGGCTTTGAGGGAGCAGCCTAGGGGTTAGGTTAGTAAATATTTTTGGAGGGTTGCAAATAAGTAAGGGAGTCTAAGAATCGTAAAGAGTTTTGGTGCCTGAAATTGGCTATTTAAATCATGGTCTTGGAAAGGTGTAAAACAGTATTTTCCTCCACAAAGTACATGCCTTCTCTCCTGCGTCTGCTGTTAGACCTCTTTTAATGCAGCATGACTTTGCGCTGGTTTCATTTGTAACATCTCGATTTTTACGTGCATTTTATTGAAGGGCTTTTTAATCTAATATTTGATTTTGAGCTATTTAATTTAATTTAAACGTGTTTACGTGAGATTATTTTATGATTTTTTAATCGAGAATTATTTTTATGTGCTTTCATAAATTTAATTATTGTTCTACAATTAAATTGCTTTTTATTTTAAAGAGTAATTATTATTGGAGTTTAATATTTTATTTTAATTAGTTTTAAGTTTAAACTGATTTATTGAATTTACTATTTTAAAAATAATATTTTTGAGGATCAGTTGTGACTCGAAAGTTGTGAGGATTGGACCTCATTTCTTTTCCCTATCTTTTCTTTTCCTCTTTTCTTTTTCTCTTCATTTTCTTTTCTTTTTCTTCTTTTTCTTTTCTCCCGTTCGGACCGCCCAGCCCAACTCGCACTCTCTCTCTCCTCTCTCACGTGCAAATCGGGTTTCAGCTTGCCGTCGCCGTTGTCGGCCGCCGTGGTCAACACCGCCGGTGCCGTTCGGTTCCCCACCCACCGGCGACCTTACCCTTCAATTTTCAGGTCGGCTAATGCCTTCGTTAGCCGCCAGTAGCTGTGCGAAGCCGTAGACTTCTCTTCGTCGTTCCGCCACCGTTCGGCCACCATTTCTTCACCACTTCATCACCGGCACCTTGCCGTCCTAACCGACCCATTTTTTGCCCCAATCCGTCACCGGAGCTGCCCCTACGAACACCCTCTCCGATTTGAACTTTGTGGCCTTAAACCTCCGTTTCGGCTGCCACCCACGGCCAACTTTCGATACCATTAGCTTCACCGACCTCATTAGGCTCTATCCTATCAATTTCAAGTCTTCGTTTGACTCCGTTGGAATTTGGGTTTACAGTGTATTCGGCCACAGTGTTTTTACACTGTGGAGTTGCTGTTTTGGTGCTTCCAGTTTCTCCGTGATCCTTTTAAATTATTTCCAAGTACTGTAAGTATTTCTCCAAAAGACTTTTAAGATTTTAATATATTTTTGTACTAACTTATTTTATAAACTGTGTTTTGGTTATTTGTTGGTCCTGATAACTGTTGGATTGTTGATAATTGTTGCTTTCATGGCATTGTGCACGCATGGGTGGGTGTGTGTATTTTAAGAAACTGTATTTAAGGATTTTACGGGTGCGTGTGTATCACCCCCAAGCCGAGATGGGGTATTATCTCGGTGGAGCTCCTCTGGACACTCGGGAGCGGAATATACTGAGTGTCGTCCCCTGGGACTTTTGCCCGGGACTTGGACGGGGTGGTAGCGCTCTCGATCCGACTCCGTGACTTCTCGAGCTGGCGGGGGTCAGAGGATGCCAGGCTATCTATGCGGTGGGCGCGGAACTAGGCATCACTCATGTATCACTTGCACGGCCGTTACCCGTGGGGTGGAGATGGGAAGTCAGAGTATGTGGATGGTCCCTAGGAGAGACCATAGTGCATATGGTTAAAATTGGAATTAATGTAATTATTCCTGGATTATATTTTATGCCAAATGGAAATTTTTAGCGTGTGTGGAAAAACTGTGATTTTCGAGAAATGATGTTTTTCTCGGATTTTTACGCTTGGGTCTTCATGTGCATACATAGCATTAGTTGTTTTAATATATTTATTGTCTTGGAGCATTTTGGGTTTTACTTACCTGCGGTACCATCTTTTTGGTACTGTAGATTTTGATGCAGGTTTTGAGGAGGCTGAGCCCGAGGATGGGACTCTGCCTGAGGAGTAGGGACATGGGCTATATTTTGTATTTGAAGATTATTGCTGCTTATGCTTATTGTATTTTATTTGATTTGATGTTGATTTGTAAACAAAAATCGTATTATGTTGACATGTGGTTTTCAGTACTTTGTATTGTACTAAACTCTGGTACTTAGTTATTTGACTTAACCTTTTCACTGCGTTTGTTTATTGTACACGTGTTGCATTGCACACACTCAGCACATGTCGATGGGGTGCTTGACCGTGTTGTCATCATCCTGAGTGTCTCGATTTTCGTGTGTGTCCGTACATGGAAGTTGGGGAGCCACAGGTGGTATCAGAGCGGTTTGGCTCTGGATAAAGCCACGTGTCCCTTAGGTGAAGTATCAGATTATTTTTAAGCTTGATTTGGAATTGTTTTGAAATTATTTCATTTGTGTTTAATGTGTTGTTTTATTTGTTTTAATTGTTTTATGTTATTTATTTATTTTAAATTGTTTTATTTATATTATTTTGCGTTCTAACCGGAACTAAAGTGAGGTTGAGGTTTATACTTTGACAGAAAATGGTAAGGCCAAGGAGACAAGATAAGGAACCTATGGAGGAATCATCTCACGGCGAGATTGATAATGCCATTGCTAGAGCCTTGACTCGAATGATAGACCTCTTTCACCAAAATATCAGACCGCCACTAATTGATCAAAACTTGGTTATGCAAATGGGGTGCTCTTATGAGAGATTTCTTAAGCACAGGACCCCTATGTTCTTTGGAGTAGAAGATCCCCTCCAAGCTGAAGGTTGGATCAATGGGATTGAGAGGACATTTGAGATTTGTGGGTGCACTAAAGCACAACAAGTTCTATTTGCCAGTTATTTGTTGCAAGGAGAAGCAGCAAATTGGTGGAGGGCAAAGCGGAATCTCCTGGAAAGAGAGTTTGGATCCTTAGCCGCTGTGTCGTGGCAGTGTTTTAAAAAGGAGTTTGATGATCGATTTTTCCCTCCTGCTGTGGGAAGGCAGAAAGCTCGGGAATTCAATAATTTGGTTCAGGGGAATATGACGGTGGACCAGTATTCACGTGCTTTCTTGGAGCTTGGGCGTTTTGTTTGCTTGAATTTGTTTGGGGTGTATGTGTGCTTCAGGAAGAGTTCGCCTCTATGATTTTTATGCTTGTACGTTGTTTGATTCGGGGGCGTCTCAGTCTTTTGTATCAACCATCTTTGCGCGGCTGTGTAATTTGGTCACGGAGCCTTTACCCCAGATTTGGTTGTGGCTCTTCCTAACGAGGAGATGGTGTGTTGCTCCAAAATCGCTTTAGGTTGTCCTTTGGATTTTGGTGGAAGGACATTTGATGCAAATTTGATTGTTTTCAAGTTGCTGGGTTTTGATATTATTCTTGGAATGAACTGGTTGTATCGGTATTCTGTAAGTATTAATTGCAGAAATCGGTCGGTTAACTTTTAACTTCCGGATGAGGATTTCTTTGAGTATGTGGGAAGTAAGCTAAGAGCGAAACCAACAGTTATATTAGCAATGCAAGCGAAGAAATATATAGCTTGTGGGGAGGATGCTTTCCTATTCCAAGTGGTTTTTTTGCCATCTGGAAATAAGACTTTGATGGATATTCCCGTTGTTGAAGAATTTCCAGATGTCTTTGTAGAGGATTTGCCTGGGTTGCCTCCAGTTCGTGAAATGGAGTTTGCTATTAATTTGGAACCTGGTGCAACTCCAGTGCACAAGGCTCCATACCGTATGGCACCAGCAGAGTTGAAAGAGTTGAAGGTGCAGCTGCAAGAATTGGTTGATAAGGGGTTTATTCAGTCGAGCACTTCGCCATGGGGAGCACCAGTTTTATTTGTTAAAAAGAAAGATGGTACTCTCCGGATGTGCATTGATTATAGAGAGCTCAACAAGGTGACCATCAAGAATAAATATCCTCTTCCAAGAATTGATGATTTATTTGATCAGCTTCAAGGTGCAGCAGTATTTTCTAAGATTGATTTGAGGTCAGGGTATTATCAATTAAGGATAAGAGATAAAGATGTACCCAAGACGACCTTTAGATCAAGATATGGGCATTATGAGTTCAAGGTGATGCCTTTTGGGTTGACTAATGCTCCTGCAGCTTTTATGGATTTAATGAACCGAGTATTTCGACCGTATCTGGATTCTTTTGTGGTGGTATTCATTGATAATATCATGATTTATTCCTGAGACTTGGAGGAGCATGCTTATCACCTTCGTTTGGTACTTGGGAAATTGAGGGAACATCAATTGTATGCTAAGTTAAGTAAATGTGAATTCTGGTTGGAGGAAGTTAAGTTTCTTGGGCATGTGATTTCCCAAGATAGAGTGGCTGTTGATCCTAGCAAGGTAGAAGCCGTTTTATCTTGGCCACGTCCTTCAACAGTGCTTGAAATTCGCAGTTTTCTGGGACTTGCCGGATATTATCGTAGATTTGTAAAAGGATTTTCTCGATTGTCCGGACCTCTCACCGCATTGACCAGGAAAAATGTTGAATTTATTTGGTCAGATAAGTGCAAGAGAAATTTCCAAGAACTGAAGAAAAGGTTGACATCGGCACCAGTATTGGCTCTTCCTGAGTCAAATAAGCCTTTTGTGGTTTTCAGTGACGAGTCCAAGTTTGGGTTAGGGTGTGTTCTTATGCAGGAAAGACGGGTTGTTGCTTATGCATCTCGTCAGCTGAAAGAGCATGAAAAGATTATCCTACTCATGACTTGGAGTTGGCAGCTATAGTTTTTGCTTTCAAGATCTGGCGTCATTATCTTTATGGTGTGGTGTGTGAAGTTTACACTGACCATAAAAGTTTGAAGCACTTATTTTCTCAAAAAAATCTCAACATGAGGCAGAGGCGTTGGCTTGAGCTGATTAGTGACTACCAGTGTGAGATTAAGTATCATCCGGGTAAGGCAAATCTAGTCGCTGATGCGCTGAGTCGGAAATCAGAATTTTTAGTTGAGGCAGAATCTTCAGGTGTGGACTCTCTTCTGTGTGGGATGAGAAGACTTCTTATTGAGAGTTCGTAGCAAGAAGAATTATTATCCTCAGTATTGGATGTCCGAGTTGTTGATTTTGAGGAATTAAAGACTCTTCAGAGAAAAGACCCGAAGTTGCTAAATATCAGGAAGAAAGTCAGGAAGTCTAAAAGACCTTCGCATTTCAGTTTGGATAAGGATGGTATTCTTCGATTTCAGAATCGTAGAGTTATTCTTCGAGATTCAGAATTTAAGGAACGAATATTGGCTGAAGCTCATGCAACTCCTTATTCAATTCATCCTGGCAGCTCGAAGATGTATCGAGATTTGAAGAAAAATTTTTGGTGGGAAGGGATGAAGACTGATATTGCCTTGTTCATTGAGAAGTGTGGCACTTGTCGCCAAGTGAAAGCTGAACATCAAAGACCCGCTGGTAAGCTTCAATCACTTCCTATTCCTGAATGGAAGTGGGATGATATTACTATGGATTTTGTTGTGGGTTTGCTAAGGACTCCAAGAGGAAAGAATTCAATTTGGGTGATTGTGGACAGGTTGACCAAGAGTGCTTATTTCTTGCCTGTAAATAATGCTGACTCTTTGGGTAAATTAGCGCGGTTGTATGTTAAGGAGATTGTGAGGTTGCATGGAGTACCCAAGAGTATTATGTCGAACAGAGACCCGAGGTTCACGTCACGTTTTTGGAAGAGTTTGCAGGCAGCGCTAGGCACTAATTTGAAGTTCAGTACTGCTTATCATCCTCAGACTGATGGTCAATCTGAGCGTACTATTCAGATTTTGGAGGATATGCTGAGAGCATGTATCATGGAATTTCAGGGAAGCTGAGAAAATCATCTGCCGCTTATAGAGTTTTCTTATAATAATAGCTTCCATACCTCTATTCAGATGGCTCCGTATGAAGCGTTGTATGGGAGGAAGTGCAGATCGCCGTTATGTTGGGATGAAGCTGAGAAAATCATCTGCCGCTTATAGAGTTTTCTTATAATAATAGCTTCCATACCTCTATTCAGATGGCTTCGTATGAAGTGTTGTATGGGAGAAAGTGCAGATCGCCATTATGTTGGGATGAAGTCGGCAAGAGGAAATTAATTGGGCCTGAATTAATCCAAGAAATGCAAGAGCAGGTTCAAATTATAAGAGCTAAAATAGCAACAGCGCAAAGTCGACAGAAAAGTTATGCTGATTCAAGGAGAAGAGACTTGTCTTTTGAGGAAGGTGATTGGGTTTATCTCAAAGTTTCTCCTATGAAAGGCGTTAAGCGCTTTGGTAAGAGAGAAAAGCTTAGCCCAAGGTATGTTGGACCTTTTCAGATTTTGGAGAAGGTTGGGGCTGTTGCTTACAAAATTGCTCTGCCAGAGTATTTTGGAGAAGTTCATAATGTGTTCCATGTGTCCTCGTTGAAGAAAAGTTTTGGTCAGCAAGAGCCACGTTTTGTTGATCCAGAACGCATTCAACTTCAGCCTGACCATACTTATGAGGTTGCCCCGACGCAGATTGTGGATTGGAAGGAGCAAAGGTTGAGATCTAAGTTGATACCTTTGGTGAAGGTAGCTTGGGGTGATCCGTTGGCTCAAGATTTCTCTTGGGAAAGAGAAGCAGACATGAGAGAGCAATACCCATTTTTGTTTGGATAAATGGCGGTATGTCTCTTAAGCCTATCTTTTTGTTGCATTTCATGCCTGTCTTTAGTATTGATGATTGACCCTACAATTTCGAGGACGAAATTTATTTTAAGGGGGGAGGTTGTAACACCCTGATTTTTACGTGCATTTTATTGAAGGGCTTTTTAATCTAATATTTGATTTTGAGCTATTTAATTTAATTTAAACGTGTTTACGCGAGATTATTTTATGATTTTTTAATCAAGAATTATTTTTATGTGCTTTCATAATTTTAATTAGTGTTCTACAATTAAATTGCTTTTTATTTTAAAGAGTAATTATTATTGGAGTTTAATATTTTATTTTAATTAGTTTTAAGTTTAAACTGATTTATTAAATTTACTGTTTTAAAAATAATATTTTTAAGAATCAGTTGTGACTCGAAAGTTGTGAGGATTGGACCTCATTTCTTTTCCCTATCTTTTCTTTTCCTCTTTTCTTTTTCTCTTCCTTTTCTTTTCTTTTTCTTCTTTTTCTTTTCTCCCATTCGGACCGCCTAGCCCAGCTCGCACTCTCTCTCTCCTCTCTCACGTCCAAATCGGGTTTTAGCTTGCCGTCGCCGTGGTCGACACTGCCGATGCCGTTCGGTTCCCCAGCCACCGGCGACCTTACCCTTCAATTTTCAGGTCGGCTAACGCCGCCGTTAGCCGCCAGTAGCTGTGCAAAGCTGTAGGCTTCTCTTCGTCGTTCCGCCGCCGTCCGGCC
>QEOT01122897.1:0-19975 GCA_003123785.1 Pterocarya stenoptera
TGAGGAGCGCTTGTCTTTTAATTTTTTAACCTTTTAAGGTGGTTGCTTCACGTGCAGGTCTCACGCAAACCTCAGAAACAATTGTCTCTCATTTTGATTCTTTATCTAGTTAGTTTCAACTTCGTGCACACTTTGCTGGCGTTTAGCTGCTACTACTACAAAAGGCCCGCCCAGCAGCCATTGCTGCTCTTTCGAAATAATAGCAGTGTAGGATAGGGAGTGAGGGACCAAAAGTCCAAAACTATTCCAGCATCTAAAGCCACCAACATCCCACCTAATACGAGAAATTATTTTTATAGTTTTAAAAAAATAAATAATCTGAGACTCATATAAAAAAATTATTTTTTTTAATAATAGATTTATTTTTTTAAAAGAGAGTCAGTGAGACTTGCGCAAACCTAAAACTGTATCTAACATTTATCTTCTTCTTCTAATGTCCATGGTTTTTTTTTTTTTTTTTTACTTTCTTTTCTTTTTGGGCCAACTTGAGCTCCAGTGAATCCTTTAACCTGCTGATCCAGCCCCAATTATTTTATAGTCCATAGTTGTTGGCATTATGGGTCACAACAGGCTTCGGTCCGGGCTGCATGCTTTCCTACTCAAATGAGTCAAATCGAACCTTCTCATGTGTTTCGCTCGATCCGTGACACCATGCAACAACGTTTGAAAGGAGTAAAAGTCGCTAAAAGATGATTTCGCCGATTAAAAAGTAAAAACCCACAAGTAGAAGGAAGACTATTCATAGACAGCATAATTTAAGCTTGGTACTTCCTACAAACGTAAGGTGTTTGTTTCATTTAAACATTTACCACTTTTTTTGTTTTTTGGATCAAATTCAGGATTGGGGTTTGATAATTTAAGCAGCTTTATCCACATATTATTCCCTTTTGTTAAGTGTAGTCGACTGTTGCAAAGCAAAGATAGTTTCAAAAGAGTTAAAAGAGGGTGCAATGTCACCTTTTACTCTTGAATATGTCGTGTTGATAAGGGAGCCTAGCCCGTGTTTAAAGCGTTATTCAAGTAGTAAAATCCTCAACGAAAACGCAAGGGAGTTGAGATGACCGAGTGTTGACTCTTGAGGGTTATAAATTCCAATAATATCAACTGTTGCAAAACTAAACTAAACTACCAGTGAAGCTGCCTCATTTGGACTCGAGGGCAGGCCAAAGCAGGTGTGAAAGAAAAAGGACATTCTGAGGAATACGCATTGCCCCAATTCAATAAGGTTTCCATGTCCCAGATCAATCTCTTCCTTAAAAACTAAAATTTTACAACAATACAATACCAATACAGATAGTGTCACTTCTTGGCATTCCAAAACCAGCACCCTACCCACAGTCCTGATGGTTCTTATGTGTTCCAAAATTCCCCTTCATGAATCATGATTACAAATTAATGCCTTCAATTAAGACGTAAGCCATAAACATTTAATCTTATTGGATGCATGCCCCTTCGCAACTAAACTTGAAGGTGCTTATTTATGAGGAAAAAGAATCTTGATATTTCTATGATACAATTCTTTCTTCTAATCTAAGCAAACATTTGACAATTGACAGCCGCGCAGTAGCTGAAGAAAAAAGAACATAATCGGTAAGACACTGGTCAATCGAATTCACTGAAAATCACAAGCAGGTGGAATAAACTACAATTTGATATATATACAGCCAAATTGACCAAAGATTTTGGAGATCTACCTCAAGAATCAGCGCCTTCCTTGACTAAGTTTTTAATTCCTTGTCAGCATCTGCAAAATCATAATTCAATACGTATATTGTCACCCTTTAAGTTAAAACAAACTTCATTTACTGTGTTCAGACAATGATAAATATATCAATTGGATGTTGGAACTAGAATAGAAGCTTTCATTTATAACTCACCCACTGAAGGAGGATCTACATGTACAAAAAAACTTGCAGCGACTATTAGATAGCAGAGAATAAGCATTAGTCCTTTAAAGTAACTGGAAGTTCCTTCCTGCAAACAAAACATTGGCAACATCAAAGAATATGCATCTAAAATTACAAGAAGATAATACTTACCGTGACAATTGAATCTGCAAAAGCTGGTAGCAGAAACTTGTCCAAACACAATGAGTTAACAAGACAACTCAGAAAGCAGTTGGACTTGCATCTAGGATTAAATTGAATTGAATTAAACTTCACCCAAGGATAGTTTGGGTCGAGCTCAGATCATTAACCTCAATCACATATGCTTTAATAGGTTTCAGCAAAAAAGATAGTAAAAAAAAAAAAAAGTAAATTTCAAATGTAAAAATCAAGATCATGACCACCCCCCCCCCCCCCCAAAAAAAAAAAAANGAATGCAAAGGTACCTCCTTAATGAATGAGCCATCCGAGCATTAAATGAATTATATAGGGATACCATTCTGATGATAAGATGGATGTAGATACAAAAAAACAGAGGACGGCCTGACTTGCTCAAAGGTTTGATGCTAAGGTCACAATAAACATCTCATCACGCATAACAAAGATCACATGAACCACATTTATTTATTCATTTTGATAGATAAAAATTTATGTAACAAGGCTTCAATAGGAGAATATCATGAATGTTGTCCCATAATAGTTTTCTACAATATAAGTTGGAAACAATAGCTGTTTGTAAAGAAGTTACCCATGAAAACAATTATGACCATCACCTGTCCTTTTTAGCATTAAGGAATTAATTCATTTGCTAAGACAGCAGGTGAGATGTAACACCTCACTCTCCACGATTAAGAATAAAGTCAGTTTTAAAAATTCTCGGGAGCTAGAGTGCTAATACTGAACTTGACTTTAATTGCATCAGATACAAAGATTCTATAAAATCGTTCTTAATAAAAAATTCTAAGATCATAAGAGGGAGTGCGCAGAAGCATTTATTATAATTTCTCAAAGTCCGTGCCATAAAAATCATAACTTAAAATCTCTATACACGATCTAGGCCACTTCACGCCTCCTTGGATTAAGTCTCGTCCTACAGCTATACCTTCATAAATATTTTGACCTGAGGTGGTTTAAAAATATAAAAACAAACTAAAATGGTCGATGACCCATTTTAGTAAGAAACCCATCATAACGTAAACATACTTAATATAAGATTTTTCATAAAATATTTCATGCTAAGAACTTAAAATCATGATCATTCATACGTATGCTTATGACATGCATGACTTATCTTGGCTTATCTAGCTTATCTTACTTATCATATTGGCCCACACACTTAATCATGTGTGCAAAGTTGTACACCAACCCCATACACACTTAATCATGTGTGCAAAGTTGTACACCAACCCCATATCCCGCTGACGCAATGGGAGCCGCTAATAGTATTCTAGCATACTATAGTGAACCACGCTTAGATCTGTGGCTTGCACATCCACCCATAAATCGCATTGATACCATGCATCTAAATGGCCATCTTATTAACTGCTCTAAGATTATCTTACACTTGATCTTATGAAAGCTTACGTGTCTTATACAACGTGAGATGCATAATACATACATAACTATAATATGCGAAACGAAACATGATGAATGGCGTGCTTGCAAATATCATGACATGCATGATACATAAACACTGGCTTCCAAATAATTGGTTTTAATAATAATATATATAACTAGCTAACGTATGTCAATCCTAATTTATGATCAAGCTACTTACCTCGCAACGTTAATCCAATATTTCCGGTATGAAATCAATCACATGAACTAGAAGGAGAAGGAAAACGTGAGGGATGTTGTGAGAGGAATGAGGCAGTCGACTGTTGGCATGGTGAACATGGGACACGCACGGTGTTGGACTAGGTATCTTGGGTTCGGCCACTACACTTACGGAGGTTTATGGTTTTTCCAAATAACACACGAAAGGGAAGATATTTATAGAGAGATTTGGGAGAGGGTGCCAACTAGTTCGAGTTCGAGTTTGAGTTCGAGTTGGACTCAATCGTGATCATTCAAGAGGAGAGTTCGAATTTAAAAACATGATCTAAAAATTCATTTAATGTAGGATTGGCAGTAACTGAGACTATGTAGGGGACTTCAATCAGTGATAATTTTAAATTGAAATAAATTTCTAATAGCCAATCTTTAAATTCTAAAGGAGTCTAACTCGTTCAATAAATAATAAATAGGATTTCACCTAGTTTTTTAGCCTAATTAAAACTCCTAATCAACCTCAATATTTTATCGCTTGTGGACTTATCCAATATGGCCCATTAAATATAATTTAGGCTCAATAAAAATTATCAATATTCCGACCTTAGAATTACTGGGCCGGGTCGTTACACGAGATGCAACATAGACTACAAAACATCCCAAATCCCAAACACTGGCAGATGACTAGCCTCACTATACATTGGGATGACTACATTTTCATTTGTTGTCAACAGATGGAGGAGATCATACACCATTAGTCATATACTATCAACAAACCCTTTTCTTGGGAGCTATAAATTGTAAAATACATATTAAGAACCCAAGCAGTAGTACCTACCCCAAACATGGATATTTGTGTTGATGATCCTATTGCCACTCCTAAGGAAATGTCCTGCAAAGAAACTCAAATTATTTCGATCTGTCGCAACAAAACTTGTTAAAAGAGAATGTCCAAAAGCTTACAAGCTTGTCTTTCATGGCAAACATAATAGCGCTTGCATGCTCTGCAGCATTCCCCACGATCGGGAGAATAATAACACTAATAAATGAAATTGAAATATTCCATGCAATAGATGCTCCCTGTAAACACCCAACAAGGAAGTTCATAAATCAAAGACAAGCAGAACAACAAACCAGAGTTGACAGAATAATGTAAACTTTTTTTTATATATATAGGTAAGACAAATTTGCTTAAAACGAATGACACAGGCATAGAATAATGTAAACTTTTGATCAGAATAAGTCGTCTATCCAACAGAAACTCTGGAAATCATATCATGTTTTAATATGAAAGGGCATAGAAAACGCTGACAAGAACCAACAATAAAGAGAGGAGACAACAAAGAAAATCCACAAAACAGGTTCTCATCTACATCATCAAAGATTTTTTTTTTATAAGTTTGAATTATCCAAAATTTTATTCAGAAGTTCCATTTGTGAGGGTTTTGACCCTTTGACTAATGTCTAACACTAGCTTTCAGCCTTACACATGCCTGCAAAGTAACCACATGTGGCAAACCAGCATATAAACATCAGAATTGTGTGGTACAGTTTTGTTTATCAGAAAAAGTGCCCAGGTACACGGGACATATACAAAGCAACATTTAGGCATGATTGTCTAGTGATACAAGAAAGTCAGGGATGCTCAAGCCATTGAAGTTGTGCCGCACAATGACACGTATGGCATGTATTCTTTAAATACTTATGGATCTTTAAAAATGTAATAGTAATTTATCAGTGAGAGAAAGCAAGAACAAGAAAATATTACCTTTATTGCATGAACTGCATGTTCAGAGAGGATTGAGATCCAAGAAGTCATAATAAAAAGCCAGATTAATGATTCCCATTTAGATATCTCTGGACCATCATCATTGTCTGAGCCCTCTTCATGCTGATTCTCTTCCTAAGTTGATATCACACCATAAATCAATAATTAAACAGTACAATTCAAATCATAAAAATGAATATACAAGTATACAAGATAGACAAATAAAGCAAGGCAGAGTAGTAAAGTCCTAGCAAGCCACTAATGTATAAAATACACAAATGATAGATAGATAGATGGATAGAGAGAGAGAGAGAGAGAGAATGTCTACAACGGCAAATCTAACCAACCTCATTATAGGCCACATTTGGTTAACAGTTAAAAAAAATTCTAAATTTTCAAAAAGCCTTTTCACATTCAATCCAAATACCTTTTAATCTCAAATAAAATTCTATTTAAACTTTTCATCCAACCATTTGTCTAGATTTTAAAGAAAACTAAAAAACACAAAAATCAAAATTTCTTTTACAAAGAAAAAAACAAAAACTACCCATAAAAAATTATATTCAAACAACTTTTCAACTCTGCCTATCCACTTTTACAAACCCCAATACAAAACATGTTTAAAAAAATTCAAATTTTCAATCTACTTTCACAAAATTAACCAATACATATCAAAAAAATTCTCAAACATTCTCAAGATTTCTCTTAACCAAACATACCCATAGATTCTCTTGACTCTTTAGCTGGAAAAAGAGGTATGCAGCATATGCCACAAGCATGATGCAACTGCTAAATCTTGAAAGAGCCAACTCTGACTTTCCAAAATGAACCTCAGAGTGCGTATAATGAAGAACAGCTGGAAAAATCAGGCACATGACTGCCATCAACAGCAATCCGGAGCTTACAACAGCAGTTGCCTGCATGGCAGCATAAATCAGCTTTAGCGTGAAAAAGAAGACAACTAAAATAAAAAGGATGAAACCTCAAGAAAAGATGCTAATACATCCCCACCTTATTAAAAAGCTGCTCCTTCTTATGAAAAACAAGCCCACCACAAAAGAAAGCACATCCAAGCACCAGCAACATGTTTGACAGAATTGAGCCCAATAATGACAGCTGAACAACGCGTATTAGTCCACTTCTAAGTGCATAGATTGATATAATAAGTTCCGTTGCATTCCCAAAAGTAGCATTCAGAAGGCCACCAACTGCGAATTCCAATACATTATATATATAAAAAAAAATCCAGACACAGTACTGATATCCAACCTTTAGATGAAAGAACAATGCACATGACACAAATTTTTTTTTTTTTATAAGAACATGACACAAATTATGCCAGCAACAACCAAATGTTTTGGGCACATGTGGATCACAATGTCGGGAGGATTACATACTGTGCCCATAATATGAACATGGTGAAAAGATAACAATTATGACAGGAAAAATTTTGCCTAAGACCTAATGCCACTGCTTGAATCCTTCAAATAAAATATGAATATGCCCAATAAAATGGAAACTAAAAAAGTGGAACAGAAAAAGAGTGAATATACTTCTTTATAAAACACTTTTTAACAAGATTGTGCTGACAAAGAAGAAACCAATGTCATCTCTTGATCTCTTGATCAAGATGCATATGGAATCAATATCAGCACTATCTAATTAAATCTTTTTTCCAAGTCTGATATTCTCAATGAGATCAATAAGAAGGGAGAGGGAAGTCAAATGAATATTATGGTGGTTTGAAGCAAGACGATGAGAGCATTCAATGCAGAAATTATATGACATCCAACACTTTTTTAATAAATAAATCCAACAAAAAGTTGAAAGGATATTTGGAAGTTCCAAGGTTATAAACCAAAAAGGACTTGTGAAAAAAAATGACATGTATATATATAGGACTTGAAATTTCCTAATTTGAGTTCAAATATAAATAAATAAATAAAAATTACCTGTAGGTCCAGTGTAGAAAGCTAGCTGCCTAAACCAGAGAAACCATCACATTAGCTACTTAACAATTCGTATCCTTAAAATAAATAAATTAGAGGGACGCAAACTCTTACTCTGTAGCATAACCCAAACGCTCAGCCAAAGGTGTTATACCCAATAAGCTCAGAAAGAAGACCCAACCCTGTAACCCACAGCCGCAAGAAAAATAATGGACAGAGAAGTCTGGAAACAATGTTTNATCCCCACCTTATTAAAAAGCTGCTCCTTCTTATGAAAAACAAGCCCACCACAAAAGAAAGCACATCCAAGCACCAGCAACATGTTTGACAGAATTGAGCCCAATAATGACAGCTGAACAACGCGTATTAGTCCACTTCTAAGTGCATAGATTGATATAATAAGTTCCGTTGCATTCCCAAAAGTAGCATTCAGAAGGCCACCAACTGCGAATTCCAATACATTATATATATAAAAAAAAAAATCCAGACACAGTACTGATATCCAACCTTTAGATGAAAGAACAATGCACATGACACAAATTTTTTTTTTTTTTTTTTTATAAGAACATGACACAAATTATGCCAGCAACAACCAAATGTTTTGGGCACATGTGGATCACAATGTCGGGAGGATTACATACTGTGCCCATAATATGAACATGGTGAAAAGATAACAATTACGACAGGAAAAATTTTGCCTAAGACCTAATGCCACTGCTTGAATCCTTCAAATAAAATATGAATATGCCCAATAAAATGGAAACTAAAAAAGTGGAACAGAAAAAGAGTGAATATACTTCTTTATAAAACACTTTTTAACAAGATTGTGCTGACAAAGAAGAAACCAAGGTCATCTCTTGATCTCTTGATCAAGATGCATATGGAATCAATATCAGCACTATCTAATTAAATCTTTTTTCCAAGTCTGATATTCTCAATGAGATCAATAAGAAGGGAGAGGGAAGTCAAATGAATATTATGGTGGTTTGAAGCAAGACTATGAGAGCATTCAATGCAGAAATTATATGACATCCAACACTTTTTTAATAAATAAATCCAACAAAAAGTTGAAAGGATATTTGGAAGTTCCAAGGTTATAAACCAAAAAGGACTTGTGAAAAAAAATGACATGTATATATATAGGACTTGAAATTTCCTAATTTGAGTTCAAATATAAATAATAATAAAAAAATTACCTGTAGGTCCAGTGTAGAAAGCTAGCTGCCTAAACCAGAGAAACCATCACATTAGCTACTTAACAATTCGTATCCTTAAAATAAATAAATTAGAGGGACGCAAACTCTTACTCTGTAGCATAACCCAAACGCTCAGCCAAAGGTGTTATACCCAATAAGCTCAGAAAGAAGACCCAACCCTGTAACCCACAGCCGCAAGAAAAATAATGGACAGAGAAGTCTGGAAACAATGTTTGAAATATTCAAGGCAGCAAGAGCTACAACTTACATGATGGCCAGTCAGTTTCTCAACAAGAATTGCTAATGGCCCAAAAGGTATGAGCAAGTTGAGTTTACTAGAGAAAACAACAGTCTTTATGCTTTTATACACAAGAGTCCTTGACATTAAACTCCTACCCGCTTGCGAACCCACAGAGCACGATTCACTCTTAGCTGCATGCATAGGATGCAACTTCTGAGAATCTATTTCTGGGCTAAAAGGACTCTTCTCGTTGAACTCATGAATTGATTTACTATCAAGAGATCCCATCTGTTAATCCCAGAAAACAAGTTAAATGTATATGTTTGATAATCATGCTTACAACATTGATAACTATAGGTGAATGTATGTAATGATAAAGAAGAACAAAACACCATATGCGGTATAAAGTTTCATTCATCAAACAGAAAAATGATAATGAAGTTTGAGGACTTACTTCAAGTTGAGATTTCATGTCGACAGTTTGTAACTTATAATCCATTTTCTACTTATAACACGTCAATTGTTCCATAATCATTGGAGGGCATCGCCTACTAGATGTAGTTTCCTCAACGTCAAAGTAACGAACATCTGGTGCGGTTGATACTACAATAGTGATCGTAGCATTAGCGAATAAAGAGGAAAAACAGATAAAAATGAACCTTTATATTCAGATTTTTCCCAAACCTCTTTAACCCATATAGAAAAGAAGATATAAGACTAAAAACTACATTCCTTTGCACGAGTAAGTTTCATAAGGAACATTTGGCTCTAGAAACTATTTTTTTTTTTTTTTTTTTTTTTTGCATGTGGGGTTCTACGTAACTGTCAAAACAGTACAACGTGTAGGAGAAAAAAAATCTTCCCCATTTTTAATATTATTTTATTAGAAAATTGTAGAAAAATTATAGAGGAGTAGTAAGGATATCATTTGTCATTTTTTTTTTTAATATCAAAAACAGAAGTCCAACAGAAGTCCAACAATACAAAAATCTCAAAAAATAAAATAAAATAAAGCGTTAAACTTAAACTTAGACATACCCACAAAAGCACGAGAATCACAACAAGAAATATATGGGGTCTGCTATGATTAGAAACTACCCCCTTGCTAATTTGGGTCGTCTGATCTGATATTTCCGATCAGCTGCAGATCAAATCAACAGAAGTAACTAAAAATACAAGCTTTACAATCCCACAGAAAAATACTTAAAAAAAGATGTAGGAAAAATAAGCAAGTAATAGATATAGATACATTGACGGGTTTTTGCGAGTTGATTCTCCCCTTTAATCGTTTGTTATAGCCTAAAGAGAGAGAGCAGTATCTTCTATTGATAACCAATAAACCAAAGCAATATGTATTGCCCACCGGTCCAGATTTTCTCATCCAAAGTTCCAAACTCCCTCGCTCTCGGTGTCTGTGTTTTCGAAGACTTTCGTGAAAGCACGAAACCAACTACTAATCGACATTTGCGCAAATTTCTGCAGCCGTCCTATGACAGTTTCCCAGAAAGTTCCTGTCTTTTGTTCAAATTTTATTTTAGAATTAGAAATTCTATTTACAAGCGTAAGCGTATGACAGGGTGACAGTTGTCAGTCGACACACTTGAGGTAACGACCCGTTCGGATTCACATTATTTAATGGTTTCTTATTTTATGATTATAATTTTTTAAAATTTTTATAAAAAAATATAATAAATAATTTAATTTTTTTAAATCGTAATTTAATATTTTTAAATTTTAAAATAATAATAATATTAAAAATTAATATTTTAATAATATTTTTTTAACTTTCATCTAAAACAATCTCATATCATCTCTAAATCTACACCATCCCTTAAGAAAAAGATTTGGTTTTAGATTTGAAAACAGACTTTGTCCTTCCAGGGAGCAAACACATTAAGGGAAACAAAATGATGTTTATTAGATTGTGAATGAACAGTAACAAGTAGAATTAGAAAAATTATTCCCATTATCTTCATGCTACACACAATACATAATTTTTTTTATTTTTAAGTAAAATAATTCATACACCACAAACAAAAGCAAAAAAATAAAAAAATATATATGTGATGTATAGTGTATGGAGTTGATAAGTAGCAAAACTTGTGAAATTAACCATGATAAATTTAGATTTAACAAAAATAACATCCATTTAAAATATTTAGTTTATTTTATAATAAAAATAATTTAATTATTTGATTTATTATATTTATAATAGTTAGACATATCAGTTTATACATTTCATTTTATATTAATTTATAAATTTAATACGGTTATGCATTTAAAGGAAAATGAATAACAGAAACTTCAAAGATCGTGAGCAATTGGAAGAGCTTAGGAAATTGTTTTTCAATACTTTCTTTCATTGGTACGTTGTAATTGATTTCAATAGAATAAATTTTTTTGAATTTCAATGTTCAGCCCGTTAAGGCGGCGCTCTATATATGTCCCATATAATTGAGCTATTGCTTATTCTTATTATCAATAAAATTTTATTTATCGATAAAATATGTGTGTATGCATGTCTCACACACTTATTTTAATAAGAGTGAAATCCACCATTAGTAAATAATTTTTTCATATAAATTCTAAATTTGTCTATTTTTTTAAAATAATACTCAAAACTCACGTACCCTAAGACTATATCTTTATAATAAATTGTCAACAGTGTTCAATCTTTGTTTTTTAACAAGTAGTAAGAACAGTTATTAATCCTTTTGTTTACTTTCTTTGCTTTTTCACCCACAGCAGCATGCCACTTCGTATCATGCTCCCTTGCGTAGTTCTTCTATTCTTTTATCGATAAACAATTTGTTGGACAATACTCAACATAGTTGCTACAAAATATACAGATTCCTAAATCAATACTATAATTAAGCAACCGTTTATTTTGAATATTAGTTTCCAATTTCCAATCAATAACAAGTAGATCCACAGGGCATACAAGAACACATTCTTCACAAGCAATACATTTATCAAACTCAAAATGAATTTGACCGCGGAAACGTTCTGATGTGATTAATTTTTCATAAGGATATTGAATGGTTATAGGTAAACGATTTGCATGGGATAAGGTAATCGTAAAACTTTGACCAATGTACCTTGTAGCTCGTACTGATTGTTGACCATAATTCATGACTCCAGTTACCATAGGAAACATATCGTAAATCTCTATGTATTTTGCTTGTGCTTAATGTTTTCCAATTCTACTAGAAATCATATAAAAAACTGTTATAATTGCGAGTTTATTGGATTGTTTCATCAATGGTGTTGGGTTAGAATCCTCTTTTGACACTTCACCAGAGATTCACTATTATTAATGAACAATAATTGAGTAATTCCTTCATATTTATAGAGATAGGGGATATAATTCACAAGGATATAGTAAGTCTCGCTTGGGTCGTCTCAATTCATCCTATTTCATCGAATCCAAGATGTGATATGGTTCCGAAGGATGAACTGGATATAGATTGTTCCAATCAGATTTCATTCTTGAACAAAAATCTATTTTTTGATTTATTTCACATAGTTCGTAACCAGAATAGAAGGATACACGTTATACCACAATTTTGAATCAGAAGAGAGATTTCAAGAAATAGCAGATATATTCACTCTATCAATAACCAAGCCGGATATGGCATATCATAAGGGATTTACCCTTTATATTGATTCCTACAAATTGGATAAAAAATAATTCTTGAATGAGGTATTCAACTCCAGAGATGAATCGAAAAAGAAATATTTCATTATAATTATATCATTCAGAATATCTTTTCCTATTTGATCCCTTTGAATTCCATATTCGAAGTTGCGATCGGATCTATTCATTAAAAAGAATCGATTCAATACATTTAGTATGTACCCACAAGTTTTATATTGGATTTGAATCAGATTTCAGATCAATCTAAATTTATTGACTGCCTCCACTACGTTATTGCTACCAAATGCCATTATTTTTAGTTTTGTTGGAATGAGGATTTTCTTTCTATCAAAGCTAGCTGGGGGTGGGGTGGGGGTTAGCATGATCTTCAAAATGCAAAATTCCATTTCGGCAGAAAACTTTGATAAGTAAAACCAAATTTAAAATGAGTCTGGAAAACCTAGCCTATTTTTCTGTGATCACATATTCTAAAGATCACATATTCTAAAGACAATTTTCACTCTACACGGTTGGGACCCTCCCTCCCTCCCTCTGAGATTTGTACCAACAAAAAAAATCAACACTCTTGCCTCATGCGATTTGCACAACAGTACAGAGAAGGTAAGAGTTATTTACAGGTCATCAGCATGGAGTTGATGACATGCAAGAGGAGGCGGATACTTGAGAGCTCAGCACCAGTAATTGTAGGCAAACTACGTTGGTGGTTTAGTATCTTATAGACTTGATCAAAGATGGGCCGCACATGCACAGCAATCATTGGGTCTGCTGGGATTATGGCGTTAGCCACGTCTGTCATCCAAGCAAGTTTTCGTGGTGCATCATTACTTATATCACATGCTAACTGCTGCAAAAGAGAGAGTAGCACTCCCTGGCTCAAAGGAAGCGGAACCATTGACAAAATCCCCCTAAGATCAACCTGAAAGGTGCAGAATGGAGCACGGAGACATTAATTTACCACAATTTCCAATCGGATTTCACTTAACAAGTTGAGTCTTATATCAGAAATGGAAATTGTATGCAGAAGGAATCAAAGAAAAAAAAAATAGTTGTTATTAAAGAGAGGTGAGTGAATATTATTAAAACTGTGCAACAGGGCAGCAAAAAGAAGAAGCAATTTCCAGTTAAAAAAGAACTCATCCATTCAAACCAGAATGTCTCTCAATCATTCCATAAAACTGAGTGCAATTTTTTTCTGTCAGGATCGCATCAGAGTTCTTTCTAGTGCAAATAGGTTATCGCCCAACCAACACAAAAAAAAAAAAAAAAAAACCCACTTTAGAACCAATTACAGATTATAACTAACCCAAACAACTACATTTAATTAAAAAAAATTACAATTAAAGTAACTTTAATTTAATTAATCAATGAAAAAATGCATAACTTTTCTAAACTAAGCCCCAAATAAAATGTGGTGGTGATGATGCAACTACACAGTTTAAATGTGACAATATTGAACACAAAAAAAAAAAGCCTCAAAGCATACTAGGAGTAATTGTTTCTTGACTATATGGCACACCTGAGAACATAACCAGGATACTATGGAAACATCACTTCTTTGTAGGGCTGTAGTGAAAGCCTCCTCATATTTGCCGTCAGATACCAATCTTGATAGCTCCTTTGTTGGATCAACTGGAACCTCGACCTAATGCACAGATATGATTGCTTCTAATCAGTACAGCTAAATTAAACATTCATAAAAACAAAAATATGAAATTTGTTAGCCACATATTGAAGACCTTTGCTTACAGGTTCATAGCTATTTTGCATCTTAATTAGAGAAACCAACAAGTAATTAAGAAAACAAAGTGGACCTTATCATGGAGACCACCCAAAGGTCCATTGCTCAGTTGGGAGACCAAGGGATTTACTGCATTTGAGTCTGCTCCTGAAGCTGCAAGAGATAATAGCTTTCTTTGACCCTCAAGCAATTCTCCACCTAAGGTTTGAGCCACAGATGATGCTGAATTAATGGCATCCTGCATAATAACATCAAAATGCAAAGTCAGATAAGAATACAACAGGAAGCATAGATAGCTGCAACCAACAGACAGGTAAGGACGGTAACAAGTCCCCCAGATTTATATATTTATTTATTTTATAAATGCAGTAACAAGTCCTCCAGATGAATCTTATATTATGCAGAGTATATTATAGCTACCATTCAACCCAGGAGAAATCCATCATCCATTCAACCCAATATAAACCCATTCTTTTCCAACAGTCATCACTCCCCTAGCATACCGTAACTGTTTTTAAGTTTATCTCACAGATCATCTCACACGAACAGAAGTGCAATACATAAAATAGTGGGGCATGGTTTAAAAAGAAATACCAACACAGATAGAAAGAGAATAGAAATAGAAATATTAAGTATTCAATATTTAATATTTAATATAAAAACGCCTATGAAAATCACACTGTGCAAATAGCCCCGTATAGTTCATAGATATGCAGTGCTGAACTGCTGATATTATTATAGGGATAGTTCACATCATTCTAGTGAATCAAACAATTGGGTATTTCTGCGACCAAGTAAACATATGCTGCTTATTTTATTAGATACAAAATCCAATGTACTTGTCTAAATCAACAAAAAGGGGATTTAATTCAAGATTTTTTTTTTATAGGAAAAATAAAAGAGAAGGAATAACCACAAATTGAAAAAAAAAAAAAAAAAAGACCCACTTTCTAATGACTGGTGAGATGGAACAATTGTACACACCCTTAGAGCAAGTGCCAATGGAGAATGGGAAGACTCAAAGTGATGCTGAGCTGCAGTTGTATGTTCAACCATGCCTTTCTGAAAGGTAGCATCTACTTGCTCAAACATAGCTTTACATGACATCTCAAAGGCAGGAATTACTGATGTTTCCAAACTGTATTTTAAAGCATCCTGCAATAAAAGATAGCTTGTTCATGTCATTAGCATGAGTTACAATTTCGAGGTTGACAATAGTATAAATCCTATTCACGTTAAATAATCATATGTCCCAAGCAATAATTCATGTAATCCACACCACTTAATAAGCACCTGAAGAGCTTGTTTGCCAGCAGTTTGAAACTGTACTTGGATTTGCCTAGCAACAGTAGCTTCAAGTTTTGAATTGACAGATTTCTCCAGATGATTCACTGTCTTATCAGCGACTCCTCTCTGAAGCACAAAGCATCAGTTACATCCTGCAACAACAACTGTCTCATAGAAAAGGCAAGTATACAAGATCTTAACCTGAAAAGACTCCACAATAGCTGAAGATATCGTCTTCTCAATGGCCGGAGTAATTGAGCGAACAACAGTTGGTCCTACAGCCGTCATTTCCTTCTTCACTGCTTTTTCTAACATCATCGGCAAGTCTTTGTTCATGAAGTTATTAATCAAACTTGTTATTTGCTGTGTACGGTCTCGCAATAACTTCTCATTTTTTGCATTCTCTTCTTGAAAGCGAGCCCACAAAGCATCTGTATTGGCTTTGACAGCCTTTTCCATACTACGCCCTAGATTTGTCTCTAGTTTTTTACCTTCTTTGCTAACTGGAACAGAAATCATTGTTGTCATCTGCTTCTGCATTTCTTTTTGCATTGTCATGATCTGCACAGAATGGATAAAGAGGAAGGAGGGGGGTTGACAAAAAAGCCAAATAAAGATGGATGAGTTGAAAGAAGACAAATTAAACATACGTTATGATCATGTGAGTTGGGATTTCCTATTCTATATGTTGCGAAGATGTGGTTTTGGAAACAGGTGGTGCGAATGGATTAAACACTGTGTTTCGACCGCTCGGTTTTCGGTTTTAGTCAACGGGAAATCTTGTGGTTTTTTTCAGCCTTCGAGGGGTTTGCGACAAGGGGATCCACTATCACCATTCCTCTTTGTTTTAGTAAAGGAGGCTTTGAACCGCATGGTGGAGGCTGCCGTTAGGGGGGGATTTATTGCTAGTTTTTCGATGGGCAACAACAATAATGGTGTCAGCTCCATTTCTTACTTATTATTTGCGGATGATACGCTTATCTTCTGTGATGCTGTTAGCGACCAGAGTCAAGCTCTAAGGGCGGTTTTGTTGTGTTTTGAAGCTGTATCGGGAATTAAGGTGAACTAGGGGAAGTCAGAATTGGTACCGGTGGGGGTTGTGAGTAATATTGCTTCTGTAGCAGGGTTGTTGGGTTGTAAAATTGCTTCACTTTCTATGAAATATCTTGGAATCTCCTTGGGGGCATCATTTAAAGCAAAGAACATTTGGGATGGGATGGTAGAGAAGATTGAGAAAAGATTATCGGGGTGGAAGCGGCTATATCTATCAAAAGGGGGGAGGTTAACACTTATTAAAAGTACCATTTCCAACCTTCCTACTCACTACCTTTCCCTCTTTCCATTACCAGTGGGAGTGGCTAACCTTAATGAAAAGTTGTTTAGAGCTTTCTTGTGAGGTGGCATGGGGGAGGAAGTCAAATTTCACCTTGTAAGTTGGCAAAGGGTGTGCTGTCCGATTGCAAATGGGGGATTAGGGGTGCAAAACTTGAGCATCTTCAACAAAGCCCTTCTTGCTAAGTGGTTGTAAAGGTATCAAATAGAAGGGAACTCGTTGTGTAGAGAGGTAATTGAACACGAGTATGGTAGTGAGTGGGGGGGGATGGCATTCTAAGGAAGGTAGGGGGTCATATGGAGTAAGCCTATGGAAATTTATTAGAAATGGGTGGACCACCTTTGAAAAACATATTAGGTTTGGAGTGGGTGATGGAGCAAGACTCCTCTTTTGGTTTGATGCTTGGAGTGGGGAGAGCCCTTTTTCCATTGTCTTTCCAGTCGCATTTAACATGGCTGGAAATCAGCAAGCAGCAGTTTCAGATTTGTTGTGTTGTGCCAATGAGACGGTAACTTGGAATGTCACTTTTACTAGAAATGCTCAGGATTGAGAACTTGATGAGATGGCAGCCTTTTATAGTTTCTTGTATTCAGCAAAGGTAGGAGGAAATGAGGGTGAACTTATGTTGTGGATTCACACGGAGAGAAAAAAGTTTACTGTTAAATCCTTTTACAAGGCTTTGACAGTACAACAGCCCACTTTCTTCCCATGGAAGAGTATTTGGAAGGCACTAACTCTGTCCAAAGTTGCGTTTTTTACTTGGACAGCTGCGTTTGGAAAGATTTTGACGGTTGATAATTTAAGGAAGCAGGGTATGGTGGTCATGGAGTGGTGCTACATGTGCAAAAGGAATGGAGAATCGATAGATCATTTGCTTTTGCATTGTGAGGTGGTGGGGGAATTATGGGCTGGTATCCTTGACAAAGCCAGACTGAATTGGGTAATACCTAAGAGTGTGGTGGAATTACTAGAGTGCTGGAACAGGAGGCATATCAGTGCACAATTGGCAGCAGTGTAGCGTATGATACCTTTGTGCTTAATGTGGTGTCTATGGTCGGAAAGGAATGATAGGTGCTTCAACAACATGGAGCGTGCAGTGGGGGAAATTTGAAAGTTTTTTATATTCTCTCTTTTACAGTGGTTTTCTACTATTGTATTGAAGGGTGGGAATGTCCATGAGTTTCTATCTTCTTTTCAGCTCACTAGAATGTAATTAGGTGTGTCACTTTGTATACTTCCTATGCACTTGGATATTGCCTAGTTTCATTCTATTCAATAAAGCTACTTATTTACTTATCAAAAAACAAAAAAAAAGCGGCTGGAAATGATTGAAAGTTACTTTGCAGTGTTTTCAATTACGACATATGGCCACTCTGGTAAGCATGCAAAAAAACAAAAAAAATACCGAAAACGGTCACATGACACATTGGTAATAGTATGTACAAACGTCCATCGTCTCAAGCAATTACCTGATTAAGCATCTCCTGCATGGCCAAAATTTGAGAAAAAGCAGCTTCACCGAAGGGGAGACTCGTACTCCCACTCGGTTCATTCAAAGAATCTGTTGAATTAAAAACACTTGGAGGTGGGGAAGATGGACCCAAAGCTTGAGAACTTTTACCCTTCTGTTTTTTTCCTTTTAAATTTGGTGTTGATGAAAGCAGAACTTGTGCAGACGTAGATGACTCAGAAACCCCAGGCAAATTTTTTGTGGAGTCAGGTACTTCTTCCTCATCAACATTTGGAGGTTGGCCCAATTGCTCTGTTACACCAACACCATCAACTAGTCGAGCTTCCTCCACAATGTAGGTTTCAGATGATATAGCACAGCATTCTCGGGTCATTTCAATACCAAGATCTGAAGCCTGTGAGCAAAAGAACTTTTCCTTATTCTCTACCAAAAGATTTTGAGAATCTCTTCGAGGGCCAAATCCATCACTCTGTGTGGATCTTGTTTCACCAACCACTTTCACCTCAACCTCAGTATTACCCACATCACTGTTCACAATCACATCCTGGATGCTTGTCTCTCCCTCACTCTTGATTTCAAGAATGTTAGTTGTTCCGGAGGATGAATTGACTTTCAACTCAGAGGGAGTAACCAGATGAGTTGGTTGTTTGAACATGATATGAGGATTAAGCACAGTTGACAAATCATCCTGCGCATTTGATGTAATTTTTGCCTTATCATTCCTAGAGTCATCATCCAATGAAGGCACATCAGATGAGTTTGCACGAATGGTGTCCACTTGCCTATCAACCAAATAATCATTAATTGGTTGGTCTCCAACGTGGATACTGAGTGGGGGATTTTGTTCAAAGTTACTTGTTGGGCTCCGAAAACCAGAAAGCTCTCTAGACAACCTAGGAGTCAAAGGAATAGGTAGTGATGTGACACAAACACCATCACCATCACTAATTATAGGTGTCAGTGCTACAGGCTTAGATTCCATACTGAAACTGTTAATTTCTTTTGAAGTGGCTGCCTCGGCAGAACTAGAGCTTACAGTATATCTCACTGAAGTTGCACACTCAGAGCTACTTCCTTGTATATTTTGTTTGGGTGCTGAACCAGCTAAGGTCAGTGCCTCATTTGGTTTATTTCCAGATGGGTCCGAAGCAGCAAATCCTTCAGCACTAGTTGCATCACGCAGGACATTTGAATCCAGCTTTTCTAACCCCATGATCTCCAACGGTGGGGGTAAGCACTGGGCCAGGTCCAAAGCATATTGCTGAATAGCCTGTGTCTGGACACAATAAACCTGAATAATATGTTCCCCGTGAGGTAATATATCACTTGTTCCTGTAAAACTCAAAATTGGCATGGTGACTGTAAACTCTGCTATGTAATCCATGCGGGTTGCTGCTGGATTAGGACCATATTCTAAGTGTACAGCATATATAGCATTCTTCTTGGCATTTGCAAGTAAGAGAAGGCCTGCTTGAGACAATGCTGAGACTTGATTGAAGAATGCCTCTTCAACTCGAGGTTCATCTGTACTCTTCAACTCCAACGTCTGAGTACACTTCCATGATTCTGCATCACTCGGCAGTAGCCAGCCTTCTTCGCTTGTCAAGGCCCACAGTTTCACTTCTCGATTCAGTGACCCCTACAAATAGGTATTACACAATTAAATAGTCCACACTAC
>QEOT01122897.1:21563-34148 GCA_003123785.1 Pterocarya stenoptera
CGTTTGGAAAGATTTTGACGGTTGATAATTTAAGGAAGCAGGGTATGGTGGTCATGGAGTGGTGCTACATGTGCAAAAGGAATGGAGAATCGATAGATCATTTGCTTTTGCATTGTGAGGTGGTGGGGGAATTATGGGCTGGTATCCTTGACAAAGCCAGACTGAATTGGGTAATACCTAAGAGTGTGGTGGAATTACTAGAGTGCTGGAACAGGAGGCATATCAGTGCACAATTGGCAGCAGTGTAGCGTATGATACCTTTGTGCTTAATGTGGTGTCTATGGTCGGAAAGGAATGATAGGTGCTTCAACAACATGGAGCGTGCAGTGGGGGAAATTTGAAAGTTTTTTATATTCTCTCTTTTACAGTGGTTTTCTACTATTGTATTGAAGGGTGGGAATGTCCATGAGTTTCTATCTTCTTTTCAGCTCACTAGAATGTAATTAGGTGTGTCACTTTGTATACTTCCTATGCACTTGGATATTGCCTAGTTTCATTCTATTCAATAAAGCTACTTATTTACTTATCAAAAAACAAAAAAAAAGCGGCTGGAAATGATTGAAAGTTACTTTGCAGTGTTTTCAATTACGACATATGGCCACTCTGGTAAGCATGCAAAAAAACAAAAAAAATACCGAAAACGGTCACATGACACATTGGTAATAGTATGTACAGACGTCCATCGTCTCAAGCAATTACCTGATTAAGCATCTCCTGCATGGCCAAAATTTGAGAAAAAGCAGCTTCACCGAAGGGGAGACTCGTACTCCCACTCGGTTCATTCAAAGAATCTGTTGAATTAAAAACACTTGGAGGTGGGGAAGATGGACCCAAAGCTTGAGAACTTTTACCCTTCTGTTTTTTTCCTTTTAAATTTGGTGTCGATGAAAGCAGAACTTGTGCAGACGTAGATGACTCAGAAACCTTCCCAGGCAAATTTTTTGTGGAGTCATGTACTTCTTCCTCATCAACATTTGGAGGTTGGCCCAATTGCTCTGTTACACCAACACCATCAACTAGTCGAGCTTCCTCCACAATGTAGGTTTCAGATGATATAGCACAGCATTCTCGGGTCATTTCAATACCAAGATCTGAAGCCTGTGAGCAAAAGAACTTTTCCTTATTCTCTACCAAAAGATTTTGAGAATCTCTTCGAGGGCCAAATCCATCACTCTGTGTGGATCTTGTTTCACCAACCACTTTCACCTCAACCTCAGTATTACCCACATCACTGTTCACAATCACATCCTGGATGCTTGTCTCTCCCTCACTCTTGATTTCAAGAATGTTAGTTGTTCCGGAGGATGAATTGACTTTCAACTCAGAGGGAGTAACCAGATGAGTTGGTTGTTTGAACATGATATGAGGATTAAGCACAGTTGACAAATCATCCTGCGCATTTGATGTAATTTTTGCCTTATCATTCCTAGAGTCATCATCCAATGAAGGCACATCAGACGAGTTTGCACGAATGGTGTCCACTTGCCTATCAACCAAATAATCATTAATTGGTTGGTCTCCAACGTGGATACTGAGTGGGGGATTTTGTTCAAAGTTACTTGTTGGGCTCCGAAAACCAGAAAGCTCTCTAGACAACCTAGGAGTCAAAGGAATAGGTAGTGATGTGACACAAACACCATCACCATCACTAATTATAGGTGTCAGTGCTACAGGCTTAGATTCCATACTGAAACTGTTAATTTCTTTTGAAGTGGCTGCCTCGGCAGAACTAGAGCTTACAGTATATCTCACTGAAGTTGCACACTCAGAGCTACTTCCTTGTATATTTTGTTTGGGTGCTGAACCAGCTAAGGTCAGTGCCTCATTTGGTTTATTTCCAGATGGGTCCGAAGCAGCAAATCCTTCAGCACTAGTTGCATCACGCAGGACATTTGAATCCAGCTTTTCTAACCCCATGATCTCCAACGGTGGGGGTAAGCACTGGGCCAGGTCCAAAGCATATTGCTGAATAGCCTGTGTCTGGACACAATAAACCTGAATAATATGTTCCCCGTGAGGTAATATATCACTTGTTCCTGTAAAACTCAAAATTGGCATGGTGACTGTAAACTCTGCTATGTAATCCATGCGGGTTGCTGCTGGATTAGGACCATATTCTAAGTGTACAGCATATATAGCATTCTTCTTGGCATTTGCAAGTAAGAGAAGGCCTGCTTGAGACAATGCTGAGACTTGATTGAAGAATGCCTCTTCAACTCGAGGTTCATCTGTACTCTTCAACTCCAACGTCTGAGTACACTTCCATGATTCTGCATCACTCGGCAGTAGCCAGCCTTCTTCGCTTGTCAAGGCCCACAGTTTCACTTCTCGATTCAGTGACCCCTACAAATAGGTATTACACAATTAAATAGTCCACACTACAGAATGACCATTATCAAACAATGCTTACTTCTGGAAAATGCATATTGGAACTCAATTCCAGAAAAAAAGTCTGTCAATATTGGTTAAAGTTAAAAAAATAAATGAGCATGCATATTGCATATACCATATAATATCAGAACTATCTTTAAAACAACCAGCACCACACCGACTTAAATAACATAGCAACAAACTTATGTACCGCAGTGATAAGTATGATGTGATCCGGCCGATGGGGAGCAGTTAAAAACGTCGCCGAACAAACAGACTGCCCTTCATGTGGTCTGAATACAGCAAGTGGAACATGTTTGCGATCTTCCCAGATCTTTACCTGTTTGCATAATATACATTTTGCAAGGCATAGTCATTAGCAAATTTCAATTTTGGGATCAAAATATTATGAATTTGCACGTGCAAACATTACTTGGGCTAAAAGATGTGAAGAAACATGTTGGAAACATGAAATTTAAACCATTAAATCAACTAGTGAAAATTCAGGAAACAAACACCAACATAAACCTTTGAGTAACAAAAACAAGAAAAGTGATGGGGGCAAATACAAACCGTGCCATCAATAGAAGCAGAAACCAAACGGGTGGTCATCCACTGGCACATCGACAAATCAGTTACTTCTCCATCATGATTACCAACCAACTGGACCCCATCAATGACCTTATCAACAGGACATTTGAGAGGTTCCTCAGCCAAATACACTTCACCCTTTCCAACTTTTGTAGTATCAATTCTAAGAATACGTCTTCCAAACCCAACAACCAAAATTTCCTGAATAAAAGTGTGTAAAAGTCAAAGCAACTTTACAGTTGAGAGTAACGACATCAATTTCTTTTATAACTAATAATAAAACATAATGTTTAGACTGTCTTGTATTAAGAATGACAGAATTAAATGTGTTATTACTTGTTTGTGGCAGTGCCAACAAACTCGTGGATGAGAAGCTCCCTCCTCTCCTATAATTTGGATCGCAACAATTGCATTTCCTGTAATTTGAGGCTTATCTTCTTCATCCGGGCCTTCAGAAATCTTCCATACATAAACCCGTCCATCTATCCCAACACTGCACAAAAACAGCAACGTTCAACCAAATATAAACCAGAGGAAGGCAATTACAAATGAAAGATCAACCAAAAGCTACCTAGCCAAAAGGTGAACATCCTCGGCAAAGAAAGCCATGTCTGTGACCCTCTGAGAGAATAAATGGAACCGCTTATTAGATTTACCGAAGAATAAAGTTATTTAAAAACCTAAACAGAAAATGCATTTGCCCAGCATTTCAAATAAGCCACGATCAGTGGAAAACACAACAAAACAAAACAAGAGTTAATATGAACAATAAAATGTTAAAATGACACCACATACCAAGAATTAATACCATCGAAGCTTAAATTTTTTATTTAAGTAATAACTAGCATGCATCATCAATTAATAAACACCAAGATGAAGTAAAACCATCTCAGTCCCGTATTACAGACAGATGTTTTTTGTTCTTTTTTTTTTAATGTTAAACTCTACCGTTCATTGCATTAAATGGTTTCAAATTCCTTCGATGTATTTATGGTTCTCTTCAAAATTATAAGTCTTAAACGTTAAAAAAAAATACCCTCTGACGCACTGGTCCCAGTCCGTACTTCCATGCTCTATCCGAATAAAACTATAGCCTAGCTTATTTTGACTCATTCACCCGTGTCAACCAATCCAAATTATTCATTATAGCATGCAAGGGAAAACAAACCTGAGTGTGGCCTCGAAGCAAAGAACGCAAGGCAGTGTTGATATTAAGGACACGGATATTGCCCTGCCTCAATCCGTAGCAGATATAAGACTTGTTGACCGCAATCTGGCGGCCGAAGACGAGCTGGGGATCGGATTGGTACTTGGTAATGGGAGTGACCTCCAGTTGTGGATGTACCTCGCCTTGCAACCGAACATCCACGTCGTAGACCACGTGTTCGGACACCAAATGCCGGCCCTTGGGAAGCTTACTGCTGGGCAACCGAATCGGGCGAGGTCCGACAGATGGGGGTATCAAACTCATTATCGCAGAAGAAGAAGGAGAAGAAGAGGAAGAGGAGGGAGGGTTAGGAGGGGCTAGCGGGGCCTGATGAGGAGGGAGGTCAAGATTGGGGTTGAGGAGGGCCATAAGGCGGGCTCCGGAGTTAGGATTGGGGTTAGGAGAAGAGGAAGAGGAAGAGATGGGGGGTTGGAGAGGAGGGGTGGGGTAAGAGAGGGAGCGTTGGTGCTGCAAGTGGGGATGATAAGGATAGGGTTGATGGTGGTGGAAAGGGGTGGGGTTGTGAAACGGTGCGGATTGGAGAGGGTAGGAGTAGGGGCCGGAGGATGGCGGGAGGGGCGCAGAAGGGTTTAGATTTGGAGGGTTTGGGGTAGAAGCACCGCCGGAATTGGGTAGCGGTAATTGTGGAGGCGAGGGATTTGTGGGTTTGAAGAAACTCTGCATGTCCAATGGCTGCTGGGGGTGTTGCAGCTGTTGGTGGTTGGGATTACCAGGGGAAGCCATGGACAAACCCAGCAAGAGAGAAGAGAGAGAGAGAGAGAGAGAGAGAGAGAGTTTCAGAGTGTGAGATCTGAAGTGAAGTGGGGAGGAATTTTTTTTTTATGGAAAATGGTAGGGATTGAGCTCCCGTTCTCTCTCTCTCTCTCTCTCTCTTTTCTTCTTTTTTTTGTAATTTAATGACAAAAAAAAATGTTGTTCAATAATATAATAAATTGTATTTTTTAATATTTAAAGATGTTAAAAAAATATATGAAAACAAAAAAAAATGTTAAGTTTTTTTCATATCATTTTTTAATACTTTTAAATATTTAAAAAAATATTTTCTTAATCATTAAGTCAAAAAATAAATAAAACTAAAAAATAAAATTGGAGCGGATCCCCTACAAGATCCTTAATATTACCCTTTTATCTATTATTTTTGGGTTTAGAGAGCAGCAACAAGAAAAACTACTAGGCCTAGTTTGTTTTTATAATTCTTCTCATTTTATCTTATTTAATTATTATAATTTTTTTAAATTTTCACACAAAATAAAATAAAAAATTTAAAATTTTTAAATTTCAAATTTCAAAAAAAATATATTTTAACAATATTTTATTTAATTTTTAATTTTAATTTTAACTTATTTTATATAAAAACGCCTAGTCTCATTTGGATAGTAAAGTATTTTAAGAATACTTTTAATATTATTTATTATTTTTTCTTTACTTTTCATATATTTTTTAAATTTTATCATTATTTTTTTTTTATTATTCATAAATTATCTTAAATCGTCGTACTATTCAAACGCTACCGAAGACGACTTTCAAAAGAAAAAAGAATTCGGGAGACTCTTTTGTCTTTGGTGACCAAAATTATGAATTTTTATAATTTTATAAAAAAAGACTAAAATTATAATTAGGGTTTTTTTGTTTTTTTTTTTTTTTGGATACACCACGCATTATTTGTTTGTCTCTTGCATCTAAAATTAATTCTACCTTTCAAAAGTTTTGAGGTTTTTATATGTCTCTTTACTATTTTTATTTTCATGATTTTACCCAAAGTTGTCTTCGTAATCTTTTATGCCATGGTTGAGGATATTAATTAGGAAGATAAATAATAATTCTTTTTAAAACATATATTGTTGATGTCGTGTTTCGCGAACCTAGATAACTCTATGCAAATAATGCTAAGATTATCACCTGCACAGTGGAAAAGGGGACCTTGGACTCTATTGCACTTCCGAAACTTAAGTTAGTTTTATATAAGAGATGAAATTATGTTGATGGTAAGTGTAGATGATTGTAGAAGTTAACCTACTTGTTGGTTGCAGAAAACGTTTATTTATACATACCGAGCTGGTCTCCATGGTAGTAGAGTGTTGCTCTATAGGAGATTGGGTGTTCATGCTGCCTACTGGCCAAGCTATAAGGCTCTTAGGCTTGATGTGAGCGTTATGAGCTCATGCTGTATTGAATGCGGCATACTTTTATCTTACGAGTTTCACTTATCCCAGTAATGTGACGTGTTTTCCTCTCCAAGCTCTATCCTCTGCATTGAATGCGACGAGCCTTATTCTTTAAGTTTTTCCTATTTTATTAATGCTTGGTTGAACTGCCCTGTATGTTATTGGGTTGCATTGAATGAGACATTTCTTTTTCCTTAAGCCTTTATTATATCTTCTAATCGGATTTCTTATGTGAGCATGGTCCGACCCAGATATCATACTTGTGTTCCGACCCAAGTCTTCCCAATATGTTTGACCCTGCTCAGACTTTATACTTGGGCTCTAATCTGGGTCTTGTTTCCATTCCAGTCTGACCCAAGGGATTTACTCCATTCACAGTATACCACAAATTTCCAGCACACGTGTGGGCTGTAAATTATAAAGAGTTTTTTTTTTTTTTTCCTTGAGCCGAGAGGTCTTTTATAAGGATTTTTTACCTATACGGGAATGTTGGAGGGTAGTGATGTTAGTTCGTGCATATCATCCCATTCACCTTCTTCAAATTGTTGGGATGTGAATCAATCTCCAAAAGGCCATTGAGACACTGGTGAAGGAGAAGAGGCGTGCCGTTGAGGTTCGTTGCCGAATGTTTCACAAGTATATAAGGATTGCCGCTTCTTGAGATAAATTAAGGTCCTTAGTTCGACGGCTCCGACTCGAGGCTTCTCGTTTAGAGTCTTTTCTGGATGCTACTCGGAAGCAGGTGGATATCCTCGAGTCTTAACTCAAATTGGCTCTTGGCCTCTGTGATAAGGCTTGGATCTATGGGTACAGGAAAGGTCTTGAGCGTTTGCAAGACCAATTGATGGAGAATTCTGAGATTGACCTCCGCACCTTTGATCTGGAAGCTTCTTCCGAATCGCACAGTTTATCTCGAGATGCTGATAATGGGTGTAGAAGAAATTCCTCTATCCTTTCACAATGCTCTATGTATATCTTTTTGTTTCTTGGCCTGCATGGATTCTTAATGTAATTTTGACAAACATATATTCAATATATACCTTCAATTTTATAATTCGAACTGGCGTGATACAGTATAATTATTTGCTCTTCTTTTCTTTAAAAAAGAAAAAGAAAATAATTGGTATTGTTGGTCCACTTCGTCTCTGGGCTGGCTTGCTTGTATTGGTTCTAGACGCCTTCTAAAAAAGGCCCATCCAAGGATATGGGTTGATGAGCCTTAACCACTGGACTGGACTATTTGTAAGGTAATTGATGAAACAGCACAGACTGCCAACTCCTCCTAATCCTACTTAAGCGTGGAGTGTAGACGTGGTGCAATTATTTTAAAAAATATTAAAAGTTATTATTAAAAAATTAATTTTTTTAATATAAATTTTATATTTATTTATTTTTTTAAAAAAATTTTGTAATATTTGCACACATCACAATTTAAAATATCATTTATATCCCTAAAATCTTCTGCATTGTTTCCAAAAATATAAAAAATAAAAGTTTTGTATTGAGTCAGCCAACTCTTATAGCGCACATACTCACACTTGACTACCTTTGGATATTGAGATGTTACTAATAGTATTTTATGAATTATATTGAGATGAATTTATCTTTTTTTATATAAAATTAAAAATAAATAATAATTAATTTAAGATGAGTTGAGTTTTGATGCAACAATCAAACAAAGCCTTCAATAGGAGCCCGGAGTGCTGAAAAAACAAACCACGGAGCACACCACGCTACTCCTCAACTCCATGGCCTTTCACAACAAACGAGATCGATACACGAATCGCCAAATACATTAATTGCAAAACTTGCACTGCTAGACCTAAAGCACATGTCATGATATCTATGACGTGCAAAAACAACATCAGGAATTGTACATTTGTCTATGGTCATGATTGTTTCTTTCGCTAAAATCAATCAAAAGAATGTAAGAAAAAAACCAAGTATGGTGGCATGGCATTATGTACCATTTCCAATAGAGCAGGAATCCCAGTGCTCTTTGCCGTGGTCGGTCTTGTAAAACTTGATTTAAATCCAAACAATAAACTAATTGAGAAAATGAGCAATCTACTCCTTATAAAAAGGTGAGTTTTTTTCTTCGGATAAGAAAAAGGGCACGAGGGATCGATTTAGGCTCCGTTTGTTTACACAAACCTCCTATTTTATTTTATCTTATCTCAATCATTATAATTTTTTTAGATTTCTATATAAAATTATAATAAACAATTTTAATTTTTTAAATTTTAAAATAAAAATAATACTAAAAAATAATATTACTTTTGACCCAAGTCTTTAGTTCTTGAAAAATTAGAGTTTAATCTCGATCGCGACTCATAACTAGCCGGTGTGCGGGTTGTTGTGCACGTGCTTTGCCTAAATTTAGCTCTTTAATGGTCTCAAGGCAACAATCTTTTACCTAAAAAAAAAAAAAAAGTAAAAAAATTAGAGATTGCGGCGGATGTGAATGAATGAAATGAGGGCAGTATTTATCACCAGGCTGGAGACTGGAGAGGAGCAAAGCAATGTTATTTTCCTAACTGGACTCAACTAGCCGCCGACAATAAACTCAATTCTAATTTAACACAACGACTTCGCCACAACTCTATCCGACTTCCCCCCACTTCCACAATAACCATACAAAAACCTCGTGGGCTACGAAACCTCCTACCCTTTTCCTTTTCCTTTTCCATTTCATTTTTTCTTTGCCCGGTCCCATATTTCCAAAGTACGACTCTAATTCCTATAAAGTAGAGACGCACTGATTAGAAATCGGATCCAATCCATAACCAAGAGAGCGAACAAGATGAAGATCACTGTAATGACCGCAGACGAGCAGATCATTACCGTCGACGTCGATCCTCACGAAACCGTAACTCCAAAACCCTGTCTTTTTACACACGCATACATTCCTGTGCGCGTAATTATATGTATCTCCCTTACTGATACTCATTCATTAATTCTGGGCTTTTTTCTTCTTGAATTTGGTTTGTGGCTATAGGTTGAAAACGTGAAAGCGTTGCTTGAAGTGGAGGTAAGATCTATTGCATACGTTCTTTCTATGTTTTGGGTCTTGTGCTGTGTTTGATTGCTGAGAAAATATTGGGATGGAAGTTTGTGCTTCGAGTTTTCGATCTTCCACTACTTCTTCAGTATCGCTTACTTAACGTCAAGTTCAATATAATTGAAAAATACACGCGGATTGTGAAATAAGCAACCGCAATATAGATGTATATTTGTTTATGTATGGTTGATCACCGGTTACTTGTTTTTCTAGAAAACCAAAGGGGGTTATTGGGGTGAGGGAAAGCAGCTTTTATTTCTTGGTTTTCTTTTTCAAAATGCTAATTTGATTTCAATTTGCTTATGAGCAGATAAGTGTGCCGCTTAAGCAACAACAGTTGCTGTATAATGGGAAGGAGATGAGGAATTTTGAGAAATTGAGTGCATTAGGTGTGAAAGATGACGATTTGGTGATGATGGTCTCCACTGCTGCATCTACGTATGTATATATTTCCATTCTTTATGCTACATTGCGTTACTCTCTTAGGCTTTGAATGTTTGGGCAACCCGCACGACCAATTGTAATAAAATATTAGTTTTGGTTTTCTATTTTTTATTTTGATGAAGTTACAGGCAGCCAGGATTACAGTAGGGTAGCTACAAAAGATGTTAGATTGATATTATTTGTAAAGAAGTTCCACTTATCCTCTGTCAATGGTTTAAATCAAATGTAACAGGAAATCTCCGTCTCATGAAGCACACTAATGTTTCATTTTGGCTTAATAGATGGCATCTTTAGTACATTATTTTAGGAAATCTTGTAAATTACTTCACTAGTATATTATTGTAAACTTTTCCCCTTTGTCCTTGTATTCAAATAAATGTTATGTATTGAATCAGAGTCTAAAGCTTTATTCTATCCAACTCTTACAATTTAATGTTATTTCAGTCCATCTACAAATAATTTGGGCTTCAATCCAGATGGATCTGCTGTGAACCCTGGAGCTTTCCAGCAGCATGTTCGAAGTGACTCGAACATTATGGCTCGGTTGTTTCAGGTAAAATGCTGATCTTTTTTCTCCAGATTATTCTTTGCTTTTTCAAATTGGGATTTGCTGCATGTAAATGGTCTCTCTGAATAATATGCTGGTCCAATCGCTTTATATATTGACAGGGGCATGTAATATTTCTCATTCTGACAATATTGCTGATTTTGTGGATTTTTGTTCTTCTTTTATCCATTAAAGGGATTATTTATTGTATACAGCTATTGTACTAGGGTTGCGTGTCTCTGTGCTCTTCAATGAAATGGATTTACTTATTAAAAAAAAGGTTTATTTAAAGAGAAGAAATCTGCAATCAGATCATGTGTGGGAGCTTAAGTCCCGGCTTGGTCCTTATTTTATTCGCACTTCAACTCATTGTGCATTTGTTTTCTTCAATGGAAAAGAACACTTCTATTGCTGTTGATTTTCCCAATTAATTTCTGAGTTATGTTCTGAACTTATAATTTCTGACAATCTAATTTGTATATCAAACTTACAGAGTGATCCTGAATTAGCGCAAGTTGTTCTAGGGAACGATCTCAATAGATTGCAAGAACTTTTACGAGAGCGTCATCGCCAGAGATCTAAATTACGAATTCAACAAGAAGAAGAGCTTGTAAGTTGCTTATCAGGGGGCTCTAACTCTTCTTGTTTTTTGTTGGCCTTTATTGTCCATGCCAGATTGTTAAATCATTATGGCATTTAGGTTCTTGGGATTTCTATATGTTGATGTACTTACTATTTTTTTTTTGTAAGTAAAAATTTTATGCATTAAATGCAATAGGCGAAGCTCATGTACACAAGAAGTATACAAAAGAAACACCTAAATATATTCTAATACTAGAAAATGAGGACAAAACCTCATTGACAGCCGCTCCATTGAGTACAATTGCTGAAAACCAACTGAACAAGGAACACATAAAAATTCCCAGAGTTCTTCTACATTGCGTTCCCTATTATTAAAACACCTCTCATTCCTTTACTATTTGTTAAATCATTATGGCATTTAAAACAAATCTATATGTCTATGTACTTACTATTTGCTAATAAGATGCAGTTAAATTATAATTATAGTTAAAGGGAGGGCATTATGAAGACGTTCTTGTAGAGGGAATTTCGGGTGGAGTATTAGTCTTACGGGAAACAAGGGGTTGGGGTTGGGGTTGGGGAGGTGTGTTCTATTCTAATTCAGGCTTGGTGTATTTTGGGTAGTTTTTCATGTGCTTTTTGTGTCATTAGGAGCTCTCTAGTATGGGCTAGGCGTTTTCTTGTATACCTTTACTATACTTGGTTACTCCTATTGATATATATATATAATATTTTTACTTATAAAAAAAAATAAAATTGTAAGTTATAACAAGAGCAATTTAAGTTGTTGGCTATTAGTTTTTTTTTGATCGGTAATCAAATTTTTATAGATCAACAGAGATACAAAAGGGCCCAGGTATATAGGACATATACATGAGCATGTCTAGTTTAGAGATACAAGGAAATTATGAAAGGTCATGCCATGAAAATCAATTACAATTGACCAATGGAGTAGAGTATTGAAAAATAAAAATCTAAGTTCTTCCATGGATCTCTCTTGATCTTCAAAACATCTTGCGTTCCGCTCCCTCCAAATGCACCACCAAAGACAGATAGGCAACATCTTCCATACGGCTGCTATTTGAGGGTTACCCCTAAAACCTCTCCAAGAGGCTAAAAAATCACTTACACTTTCCGGCATCACCCACACTAACCCCACCCGTGCTAAGACTTCAGTCCACAAGGTTCTGGCAACCTCACAATGTAGGAGTAGATGGTTAGCAGACTCACCACTCTTCTTGCACATGTAACACCAATTCATAGCTATAATACCACGTTTCCTGAGGTTATCTATTGTAAGAATCTTTCCCAAGGAAGCTGTCCATACAAAAAAAGCAGCCTTTAAAGGTGCTTTTGTCTTCCAGATACTCTTCCAAGGGAATGTGACAGAATTGTGCATGTTCAAAGAATAATAAAAAGAGCGGGCTGTAAAAACTCCCTTCTTAGAGGGACGCCAATATATCTTGTCTTCACCTTCCCCCGTCACACGAGTGGAGTACACAAGGTCAAAAAAGGCCGAGAAATCATCCATCTCCCAATCTTGTGCATCTCTATGGAAAGAGAGGTTCCATTGGGAAAAACCATTGGACAAAATAAC
>QEOT01122898.1:0-25933 GCA_003123785.1 Pterocarya stenoptera
TCTCTAGAGGTCGTCCAACCATCCCTTCACCCTTGCTCCTCTATTCGACCTCTTTCCCCTCAGATCTACCCAACTCGTGCCCAGATCCCTTCTTTTTGATTCCCCATCGTCGCCTACCACCACCACCACCGCGGGCTTCCCCTCTTCAACCATTTGCCTATGTCAGATATGCCACCCCTTCCAAAGAAAACCCGTCTTAAGCCGTTGTTATGCCCTCGGTGAGCTTTCTATCCATCTTGGTTTATTTTTCATAAATCTGTTTGCATGTTAAATTTCTAACGTCTTGGTGTCCATCTGCGTAGCGACACGCGCCCTTGACGTAACACGAGACTCGTAGACCGACGCACGCTCAATCTTCTAGAAATTTGCCCAACTGCATTGTAAGTACCTCTCCAACACGACCCTTGGGGATTATGACATCCATTTCTCACTAACATTGTTTGCAGTCTGGTTGTATAAAGATGGGCCTTGGGCCCGGCAAAGTGTTGGGATTGATAGCTGTGTGTGGTTGTAGAAATTGGACCTTAGGCCAGATAGAGGATGGGATTACACGTGTAATTGGGTTTGTTAAATTGTGTACATATTTTTAATGTTGTGATGATATATATTGTCTTATGTGTATTATACCATGTCATCCAATATATTATCTGTCATGCATCTCAATATTTATTTTTATTAATATATGTCTTGATGATTTAACTATGTTATGTTCTGCCATGTGGTGTGACTTGAAAATTAGATTTTTGTATCTTGGTAATATTTTTGTGGGTGCGTGCGTATCACGACCCCAAGTCAAGATGGGGTATTATCTCGGTAGAACTCCTCTGGTCACTCGGGAACATGTAAAACTAAGTGACGTCCCCTGGGCCGTCGTCGGGCAACAGTTGGCTCAACCAAGAAGGTAACTCTCTTGGCACAACTCCGTAGCCCCTCTGTTGGGGGTCAGATGATGCCTAATCACGTACGCGTTAGGAGCGGAGCTAGGCATTGCTCGTTACAAAGTCACATGCACGGACGTCACTCGTGGTGTGACGAAGGGAGCCAATGTGTGCAGATGGTCCCTAGGGGAGACCATGGGGNCCCATTGGTGGTTTTTATTTTGGATTGTAAGGTTTAAAATTTTCTGATACTTAGCTTTGACTACCCTTTACTTTCCGTTGCATAATTTGTATTGCACACATATTGCATGGTTACACACACTAGCACATGGCGTTGGGGTGTGTAATCTACATGGTCATTATCCCGGTGTCATGACTTCCACCAAATCACACGAGGGGTTCGAGGGCACCACATGATCATTATATTTATTCTATGTAATTTGTGTCATTTTTATTTGTTTAGGAATGTTTTGCTTAAATTTTTTAGTATCAATATTATTATTAAAAATGGTTTGGCCGCTGCTTCTCAGATTGCAAGTGGCATTTCCGTTATAGTTATCTCTTGATGTTCAGTCTGCTGATAATGTATATAAGCCTTCTTAAATTTTTATTATCAATAATGTTTATGCAGTGATTAAGATAAAAGAGTATATTTTACTTAAATTAATTGTGATAGACTTTGGCACAAGTCCCATTCCACCGTACAAAGTTTACGCCATTTGGATTCGAAGATACTTCAGAACAGCTAAATTCATTCCGTACGGTAAACTCTTCTCCAGAAATGGTGTAGAATCTACTGATGTCTTTTTTGATGTGTTTTCATATATGACAAAATAACTTAAAGTTGCTTTTACTTTTCCAAGGGACTGTGACGTAATGAATGGCCTCCACTCACCCAGCCCCTTCACACAGGTGTAAAATATTTAAATTATTTTATATATAATAATCAAAATTATTATTTAACAATTTTGAAAATAATTTAAAAATTATTTTTTAAACAATTTTTATTAATCAATTTTTATTTGATATTTTACAAAAAAATTTCGTGAGAAAAAAATATTATAATCCGGAAAATTTTATTATGAAATATATTATAAAAAATAAAAATTGGATAGGTAATTTATAAATTATTATTATTTAAGGAATAAATATATTTACAAATAAAATAAATTATTAAAAATACTATGTAATAATTTATAAGACTCACATCTATCTTATCATTAAAAAGTTAAAATCATCTCAATTCACTTCCAATCAAATATTTAATATTTTTAAAAATTATTTCATCTCAATTTATCTCAATAATTTTATTATTATTTATAAATCATCTCAATTTATCTGAAACCAAACGACTTATTTTTCATGCCACAGAAGAGCTTGCACCTTGAAATCCATAGTTTTTATGTAACTATGTCTCCTAATATTAGGAACCTCGTAGACACGCAGCCCGACATGCATGGTAGATTGGTAGGTAGCAACCCAACCGGTTATTGGGGTTGGGGTGGGTGGGGCCATTTATTACTGAGTTGGGGACATTACATTTTGAAAGAATTAAATTGCAGTCCGTCCACTCCTAGTCAAACGCCCCTTAACCTTGGGAGTTGTGAGACTGAGGGCCACCGTTGTCGCTTGTTATTCAGCATGGCTTCTTTTCTCTTCTTTTATTATTTTATTATTTTTACTTTTATAAACAGAATACAATACATTTATTAATAATGGATATTATAAAATTGATCTGAAACAAATATTACAAGTCAATTATATCATTAATAGTTTTTAAATATATTTTTGTAATTGATATAGTCTAATCCAAATTACAAATTTCTAAAAATTTAAATCTAAAAAACAACACAACTCTATCCATGATAGAGGAAACGAAATCCCCTATCCTGACTAGATGGAATAGGGTGTACCAAACTCCATACTCCATTTAAAACGGAGAAGAGGACACACTCTTCGGACTATGTTTTTTATTTTTTATTTTTCTAAAAAAAACAAAAGACAATGTAGGATCTGCATTTTCAATCTTGGAGGAACAAAAAAATAGACAAGCAGCGGTTGTGACACCCTGGAGATATGACAGACGATCAGGTCTTAAGTAACCGGTAGTCCATGACCTAGAACAGTCCCGTGTGGTGGCAGAAAAGTACCCTGAGAGGTGACACGTGGCAAGATGAGAGTAGAAGTAGAAAGTAAAATAAAATATTATTTTTTAATATTATTTTTATTTTAAAATTTAAAAAAATTGAATTATTTATTATATTTTATGTAAAAATTTAATAAAATTATAATGATTATATGAAGTGAAATAGTTTATGAAAATGAACGCTGAATGTTGGGAGGGTTGAGATTTTAACTAATTTTCTGTATTCGGTATCTTGATTTGAATTTTAGTGAGAAATGGCAACTGCTTACGGATTGCAAGTGGCATTTCCGTTATAATTATCTCTTGATGTTCAGTCTGCTGATAATATATATGAGCCTTCTTAAATTTTTATTATCAATAATGTTATGCAGTGATTAAGATAAAAGAGTATATTACTTAAATTAATTGACAGACTTGGGCTCACATTCCACCTACAAAGTCCAGCTCTCAGCCATAAGATTTTTTTTTTTGTTTAATTTGTTTCACAAGAGTTTAATCATTATTAGACCCTAGATTGAACCTAAAATCTTAAATCTTTTCAACCCAAAAATAAAATCAAAAATAAATTAGACAGGTAAAAAATCTTAAGATCTCGTTTGGTTACATAGATAAGATAAGATGAGATAAAAATTAAAAGTTGAATAAAATATTGTTAGAATAAAAATTTTTAATATAATTTTAATTTTAAATTTTTTAAAAATTAATTATCTATTATATTTTAAATAAAAATTTAAAATAATTATCATAATTATATGTCATCAGCTACCAAACTACGCCGTTTGGATTCGAAGATGGCTTCAGAAGAATCAGAACAGCTAAACTCATTCCGTACGGTAAACTCTTCTCCAATTCATAATGTGTTTTTTTATGTGTTTTCACAGAGGACAAAATAACTTATTGACTGTTGCTTTTTACTTTTCCAATGGACAGTGATGTAATGAATGCTCCGAAGCCCGAAGGCTCACCCAGCCCCCTTCACACAGGTGTAAAATAAAAAATTATTTTATATATAATAATCAAAATTGTTATTTACCAATTTTGAAAACAATTTAAAAATTATTTTTTAAACAATTTTTATTAATCAATTTTTATTTGATATTTTACAAAAAAATTCTGTTAGAAAAAAATATTGTAATCCGAAAAATATTATTATGCAATATATTTCCTTAAATAGTACTTAGATAGTGGTGATTGAAATTTCCTTAAACAATTTTAATTTTAATTTGATATGTAAAACAAGTTATCTGTTGTACAAGAGTAATGTTAGATATAGTTTTAGAATTTGTAAGTCTGCATATTCTATTTGTAAAAAAAAAATCTACTATTAAAAAAATAACTTTTTCACGTGAATCCTAGATTTACTCACTTTTTTTTTAAATTTTTTAAAAGGAATACACATAACTTGCACATATCATGACTGCAAATATCATTTTTGTTTACACTAACTTGTAAATAAATCATTTTCATTAATTTATCCCGAATAATCCATAGACACAATAATTCTCTCATCTTAAACTTGCTGGATAATTTTCAGACGATGAAAGTTGAAACAGCCCCATATAAAGATTAGAGTTCTTCTATTCAACCTCCCATTCTTTCTCAATACTAAATACTAATACTAAATAAAGCATTAGATTCTCACGCGTGATTTTGGTTAGCTTTTGCTTTACATTAAAAAAAAAAAAAAAAGGTTTTAATAGATCAGCATTGTAACGTGAGTTGTGTTAATTCAATTTGCTGAGACTAGAAAAGTGCTTCCTTAATAAAAGGATATATGGTCAATAAACTTTATTAAAGTATGTAAGAGAAGAACATTCACTTCTTTTTTTTATTAAAAGATAAAAGAATAATGATATACACACAACACATTCTACAATATATTGCACAACAAAATTATAAAATGAATGTATTTTTATAAAATGTTATTATTTTTATAAGATGTTTTACAAAAATACCCCTCACTTTATAATATTGTTGTGCAATATGTTGTATAATATATTGTGTGTAAATTATTTTTCAAAAAAAAAAGTTTGAGGCGGACGGGTGTGAAAGAATTATTCACACCAGCCAATAACAAAATGCCACGTAGGCATTCCGAGATGAGAAACTCTGCACCCACATGCACTCGATGCCCTCTCCTTCTTTCTCTCCCTCTCCCTCCCCCATCTGCGTTCGTCATTTCGAAGCCAGCCCTCTCCTTTCTCTCCCTCCCGAGCCCCCATCTGCATTGGTTTTAGCAGCACTCGACGCTGACAAACTGGTTTGAAAGGTAAAAAAATTTCTGTTTAGGGCTTCTCTGTGCAATTTCCTTCATTCTTGATAATCTTTTCTTTAGGTTTGTTTGGTTTGTTTCGGATGGGTGTGAAAGCTCCAAAACATCGTCTTCTATTTGGTCTGTGGTCATGGAACCTGCATGACTATTTTTTTTCAAAACACTTTGTTCGCATGACTGAAACTCTTGAAAGCTAGAAAGATGATGCAAAAGTTGTGATAGTATTGACCGAAAGCCACAGAGAACCTCAAGAAGATTCAACATGATGGCTGAGGTTGAAAATCTCCAAGTTCTTTTCTATTTTGAGCCCCACTTTTTTCATTTTTTTCCTGGACCAAGAAGTGGATGGTGAAAGCACCGAAAGGGCCCCTCATTCACAAAACTATATACGAAGATGAAGGGTCGGAACGGAGAGAAAGAAAAGAAAGGAGAGGGCTGGCTTCGAAATGACGAACGCAGATGGGGGAGGGAGAGGGAGAGGGAGAGGGAGAGGGAGAGAAAGAAGGAGAGGTCGTCGAGTGCAGAATTCCTCATCCTGAAATGCCTACGTGGCTTATTTTTATTGGCCGGTGTGAATAATTCTTTTACATCCGTCCGGCCTCAAGCTTTCTCTTTTCAAAAGAGTACTGCTACATCTCCGAATGATGTAGCCCGTAAACCCACCGAAAAGGTAAAAGTAATTTTTTTCTTTTTTTTTCTTTTTTTCATATATTTTTTTAATCATCATAAAAATTTTTAAAAAAAATAAAAAATTCACAATATTATTAAAAAATATTTTTTTAATCACTAAATAAATAAAAATCTCATTTGGAATCCAAATTCAAATCCTAAAATATTTCTATATTAAAAATAATAAATTATTGGTAAAGATAACTTTGTTTTTGTTTAAAGGTCACATTTTTGGTTGAGTGGGAGTATTAAATTAAACAAGCGCGCGCAGATCATTTCATGTGTCAAACTCATATTTTATAATGTGACCCACCGCAGGTTTTGTTTGTTTTCCATATTTTCGGATTGCCGGCCAACAAGATCATGTCTTTTTGTTTGGATTCTACCTATGAAAAAGGACTGAACCAAACACTTTTTTGTTTGTTTCACTTATTGTCCAGCTTTTTTGGCATGATGTTTGTGTTTTCTGATGCAAGCATGCATTTATTGTCTATTGTGTTTCATTTACAATGCCAACCTCAGTGTTTTTTTATGCATCATTGTTATACAAAATTTTTAATGTGATCATGGCATTGGCATTGTAAATAAAATACTGGTATCTATATCGACATTGGATCAAGAATTTGGAGAGTTTCCTGTATAAATATTTCGTACAATATTAAATAAGTAATAATTTTTGTAAAATTATTTTATGCCTCTATTTCTCAACTCTTAGAATTAAAATAAAAATAGAAATAATTGTGTTTGGTTGTTGAAATAAGCTTAATCATTCTAAACTAATTATTGATAAGATACTTTACTTTTTTAACTTCTTATAAAAAATTTAAATTCATCTCAACTTATTTCATATATTCAAATACATATCTCAATTTATTTACATATAAAATATTACTATTTACGAATTAATTTAAATCATCAAAAATCAACTCAACGTGTAAAAGCAGCTGTGGCCCGTTCGTTATGCCATTATTGTTCTATCCACCAAAGGTAATCATTTAGATTATTTCTATTCTATTGGACCGCACGTACTATTTTGTTCACTTAGGGTTAGTTTATAGTAACTGATGTCACTGAGGTTGTTTTGTCGTTTCACAAGGTGTTCTAGACACACAAGGACACTGATATTCAGGAATGGAGGACTCGGATCCGAAAATGCCGATGCTGGGTAAGGATGACCGGTTCACTCGGCGGTACTCCGTTAACTCACTGAGGAGAGAGTTTGTCTCAAGACTGCCTGACAAGCTCCGCTCTGCTCACAACCTCGAGTCTTCCACCTCCGACCTTGATCTTTCCAGAACCAAAGGCTTAAGCAAAGGTCTCTCTCTCTCTCTCCCCCCGTTTTGATTGTCAAAAAATACAGGAAAAAAATACGTGTTTACACGTATTTTTATGCAACAACGGGATTGCTTCACTCTTGATATGACCGTCTTGTCTGGTTTCTTCGTAAATTGATTGCGACGTTGTCTTGTCTTTTCCCTAGGTGAAAAGGAGTACTATGATAAACAATTCGACACCTTGAAATCGTTCGATGAAGTCGATGCTGTGATGGCATCTGACTCCATCGTTGAGGAAAACTTCGATGAACAAGCTCAGCATGAAAGAGCGATGCGGATCTCTAATTATGCCAATGTAGTGCTTCTGGCGTTTAAGGTTGTATTCAGATCTAACTATCAATCTCACATAATTGAAGTTGTCTTCCTACTTGGATAGAATTGCTTTGATGCTTCATGAGATGAGAAATACTACAGATGCTACTATTTTATTTTTTGGGTTTTGTTATATAACTTCATACTATTCATCCACACTTTACATTCCATATTTTATTAAATTTTTTAATTTTTTTAAAAAAAAATTTTTAATTCTTTTTTTTTTAAATATTTCAAATTTTTTATTTACTATTTATATAAAAAATATTTGATAAAATAAAAAATAAAATAAAAATATATATATTTAAAGTGTGAAATATAGGTAAATAGTATGAGATTGTGAAGATTTTTTTTTTTTTTTCTTATCGGTAAACAAAACTTTTTCTTCATGACGATAGGCAAGAGAACAAGTATACGAAACATATACAAAGACATCCCCTAAACGTGCTAGTTTAGTGATACAACTACGTACGTACAACACGCAACTGGTGTTAAATATTAATTTTTTCACTTTAATTCAAACACATGCGACAGTCAGCAGCTCAAAAGTACTGAAAATTTTATTTTTTTAACACTGGTGTTAAAATTGTATACATAACTCTATCATTTCTGTTGTGGTGGGATATTTAGAACATGTGTTTTTGTTTGTTTGCTTGCCTGTTTGTTTTGAATTTATATCATACATATTTCTGTATTAAATAATTCTTTCTTTTTTAACGAAGAGCCAGTAGCCACCAGCATAGCAGTACTCCCGTTCCAATTTTATTAATAAACTCTCATTTGTCGCGGAAGAATACCGTGGTAACAAAATGACACATGGAATTTACACTTCCCATGCATCAAAACAAACAATAAAAGAAAAACCAACCTATACCAAGACCAACAAAAAACCATCTAAAATCCTGACACTTGGAATTACTATTTCCTATATATGTATTAAATAATTCATATATACACCCCTAAAATCAATTACTTTATCTTGTATGATAGTGTTTATCTATAAGTATTCATTGCTCAGATACGTACATATTTCTCAGAATTAACAATATGCATCACAATTTTCAGCTGTATGCTACAATAAAGACTGGATCCATAGCCATTGCGGCATCAACACTAGATTCGTTTCTTGATCTCATGGCTGGTGGCATACTTTGGTTCACTCACCTGTCAATGAAGAACATAAATATCTATAAGTACCCTATAGGAAAGTTGAGGATGCAGCCAGTAGGCATAATCATCTTTGCCGCCGTCATGGCTACACTTGGTATGTTGCAGTGCCTTAATTTGCTGTAAGGTTCCATTGGTTCTCATCTTTCACATGATTGCTGATTGCTATACACTTGTTGAATTTCTTCGTTAATTGAATGAGGTAGCTTTCGGCAAAAATAACATTTGAAATGATGAGTTCAATGCAATTGTCCATCTGTTTAAGTCTCATCATGATCACTAGCAGATAGGTGATGCAGTCAATTAATGTTTAAAATTTTATTTTCTTGGTAACAAGTTGCTGTATTAAATGAATTGAAAACACAATACCCTTAATTGGAGAAGTTTTTTATACTGACTAACCGTTTGTATGGATTTTTAGGCAGAAAGTTTAATCACTTACACCTAGTCTGGTAATTAAACTAATCTTAACTTGTACTAGGACAATGCGGGTACGCAATCTCCGCGTACTTCCTTTGAAAAACAGTTGGCCATTAAAAAAAAAAATTCATATTTACCCACTTTTTTTAAAAGAAATGCGTGGGACTTACACACCATATGACTGAAAATATCATTTCTCCTTGTTCTATCGTCTAAAGCCAATTTGCTTTGGTAATATATGACCCCATCCCAGAACCTAAAACAGTTGACTTAGAATGTTGGAATGAGGAGAGGGAGAGTTCTTTTTTGTCTCTATGGATGCTAGCAAAAGCATCAAAAGTTAAGAAAAATTCATGTACATGACCAAAAAACAAACTAATACATAATCAATCTGATCTGATCTGATATATGCAAAAGTCCATCCACTGCATAAAAAATGATCATTCTATCATGTAGCCATTTCTCTAAAAAAAATTCCAAAATTTGACTCTAAATTTGGAATGCAAAGTTGTGTGTAACTCATATAGGCTACCGATCTCAAGAGGCAACTTTCATTGGAGATTGTATCTTTCTTTTGAAGTCGAGCAGGAATTGATCATAACAAAACTTAACATTTCGAGTCTTAAAGATTTAAGATGTTAAAATATAAAATAAATAATAAAATCTACATCTTGCCATTAGTTTAAGCTCTTGGAACAAGTGGTGATTTTACATAGTATTGGCTCACACATGAAGGGGAGTGTTAAGATATAAAATAAATAATAAAATCTACAACTTCCTATCAGCATAAATTTTAGGGATAAGTGGTGATCTCACATAAGACAACAATTTGGTCTTTCTCCTTTTTTTCCCACCATATAGACGACCTCCTGGATATGCATGGCTCATGCTCATATGCCAGTCTTTATCATATAGTAGCCATGGTACAGTAGTTTAGCCTGGTGGTGTTGGTTTCACGACAAGGACAAGATAGATTGTTGGGTTTGCCCTATTAGGCATTTGGTTGTGGCAAGTGGACGAGGCCCTTCGAAACCAAATGTACCTTTGGATGAAATCATCCATATGATGTCATGGTATAGTCATCACTTGGCCTGGCTGCCATGCATTCAAATCCCCTCTATTCACGTGCATCAACTACTCGTTGGGTCCCGCTAATTACCGCAGATTGTGGTGGAGCTCCAATGTTCATGTAATTCTACCTTTTGATCCTTATCGTTGCCATGTGTTTTTGCTAACAGCACTATCTTTTAAACTTGTCAGTTTCCCTCCCTTCGTGACTATATAAAGGCCTGAGCCTTTGAAAAGTTTCTTTATGACCAGATACAAGTTATTTAGTACCTTAGATTGTTCAAAGTAAGAGAAAGATCATAGTTTCAAACCAATCCCTTCCTTTCAATGAAAATTACTCCCAAGAAATACTTCTCTTTGGTGTCTTAGCCGAGGCCACTAAAGACTCATCCGAAACCATATCCTCCCTTCATGTTGTCAAAGATCATGAGAAAGTGAATTTAAGAGCCACTGCTGAAGAAGAGGCCATGAAGGAAGAGATTCCTATCGAGGGGTCAGAAGGAGGCCTTGGGGAAAGTATGCAGCCAAGTTAAGGGATTCCATAAGGAATTAAGTGAGAAGTTGGATAGGAACTTTTGACACTGCTGAGGCTGCAGCTTTGGCTTATGATCAAGATGCATTTGCACTGAGTGGTCAATGGCTATCCTCAACTTCCCAGCCGAGATAGTTTGTGAGTCTCTTCACCAGATGAAGTATGTATAAGATGAGGGGTGCTCACCAGTTTTAGGGTTAAAGAAAGGCACTCCACAGAGAGGAAGTCAAAGGGTAAAAAGAAGAAATGGGAGTTGAGGTCGGAAAATGTGGTGGTGTTGGAGGATTTTGTGGTGGACTACTTGGAGGAACTTTTGCATATATCTGAGAGTGTTAGTCCTTGGTGAATCATTGTCACCAGCATCAGCTTTTAGTCTATCTAATTGCTAGTACTTTTTTATATAAATTTCTGGAATATGAAATTGTGGGAAAAGACCACTTTCTTGGATAATCTGTCTGCTTCTTTTGTAAAATGTTTGAGATAAGGGAGGATTCAACTTTCATTTGTACACTGCTGATCTTCACTGTGTGGCACAACAGCCACTGGTATATTTTAAGAAAATGATGCAAGTTGCAACCGCTGTCAGAGTCTTCATTTTCCAACGCTAATCAGAGATTCAGAAGTTTCTAATGTTCTTTCTTTTTCATTGAGCTTTCCAATGATAACTTGCAAATGTTTGCATCTTGATGCTTTGATGTTGTAATGGTCTACTTATAAAAAATGTCGTAATTTTCAGTCATAACATATATTCGAAGAGCTTGTTCTTTCTACAATTAAATGTCATGATGAAATTATAAGATGTTTCCTGAGTTATATACAATTAAATCTTTAACTGCTCCAACATATTCCTTTTAAGTTGACATTTCTATACCCTTACATTTTCTTACAGGTTTTCAGATATTGATCCAGGCTGTAGAACAACTAGTTGCAGACAAAGGTTCTGAAGACATGTCCTCAAATCAAATTACATGGATGTGCACAATCATGATATCTGCTACTGTGGTGAAACTTGCCCTCTGGATATACTGTAAAAATTCTGGAAACGAGATTGTCCGTGCTTATGCACAGGTTTTCCTTCTCTATTTTTATATCAATAAGTTGTACCGATTGGTCTTGTAGTTTTCAGCTGCATAACTTCTTGAAATGCCAACACCCAGGACCACTTTTTCGATGTGATAACAAATGTAGTCGGCTTAGTTGCAGCTGTTCTTGGTGATGAGTTTTATTGGTGGATTGATCCTCTTGGGGCCATCATCCTTGCTGTGTACACTGTTACAAATTGGTCTAAAACTGTCCTAGAAAATGCAGGTACTTTCTGCCTCGTCTTTGTTCTGTTCGATCTCAGAATCTGTTTTTTTTATGCAGATAAAGAGACAGATAGAATAAAATGGAAGTTCATTTCTAGAATCCCAGGATTTTTATGTTATATTTTTTCCTCTGTGTCCAATTTGCTACTCTTTATCCACCATTTCCTTTACTGAACTCATATTAGCCCTACAAGATTGGTTATGCTTTGCTTTGGACGTTTACTCACCGAAAAACTTTCTTATTAAATCCACAATATGCCCAGTACATAGTTGAAGCTGGATTTTTTCAAATTTTCATTGTTTTCAGAGATTTGCTATTACAGCTCTTTATGTTGATTGATGTCTGGTAATTTACCAGTGCTTCGTTTATATATTACTTTGGCTGCATTAGAATATGATTTTATTTGGATCAATACCACTTCAAAAGTTTTGAAGTTTTTTATATGAGAAATGTGATTTTACCTAGTAGAGCCAAAAACACAAAAATAAACAAAACAAGATGAGGAAGATAGAATATGAAAACACATCTTCATCTCATATTGAAGTTATGCAAGGAATTAGCCGTCTGGATATTCATTATCCCAATTCATAAGCCATGCAAAACTTATAGTTACCGACAAATTCTACTTAGTTTTTGGCATTGCTTTGCAAATTTTAAATAGTTAGAATATTCATATCTACACTGTCTCTAAGAAGAGTTTCTTGTTGCAGTTTCGCTTGTGGGACAGTCTGCACCTCCTGAAGTCTTGCAGAAACTGACATATCTTGTCATAATGCACCCTCACGTCAAGCGTATTGACACTGTCCGTGCTTACACATTTGGTGTTCTTTACTTTGTCGAGGTAAGTCGTGTAAATCTCCGATTAAATAGTGACGAGCTTTTGATCATAGCTTTAATCCGTCTCCTTTTTTTCGAAGTTTTCAGTCTACATTAAGAAATCAACCACCCTTCTCCATGAGACTACTCTTTAAATAAGTTTTAAAAATAAATCAGTGGGAAATTTCTTTCTGATTTTGCCATGCTATGAGGGACGGTATGTCTGTCATATACCATCAGAAGATGAGTTAGTTTCGTTGTAGCATTATAGTTTTAATATGTGGCACAAGGACCTCATTACATTGTTGAAACAGGTTGACATTGAACTTCCAGAAGACTTACCATTGAAAGAAGCTCACTTCATCGGAGAGACCTTGCAGGATAAGATCGAGAAACTTCCGGAAGTCGAGCGGGCCTTCGTTCACCTTGATTTTGAATGTGAACACAAGCCAGAGCACTCTGTTCTCAGCAGACTGCCCAGCATCCAGTCTTGAATTTGGATTGCCTAATCCAGTTTCACAGAGAGACTCCTGTTCTCGTTGATTTTAAAATTTTGACATTGGTCACTTTATGATCATCCTTTGATCTTTTAATTTTTCCAGTAGTCTTTTAACTAGGTTGTGTTTTTCTTAGTCATAAAGGTGGAAGTTTGAGGTTTAATCCACCATAGGTACGAAATCAGCTTCTGTTTTTTTCCTTTTTGGCAATAGGTATTGAAGTTAATCAGTGAAACCTGCTTTGGAGATTCTGTACTTGATCTGTCAATTCCTGAGATCCAAAAAATAAAAAATAAACCAACATGACCAACCTTACAGAATAGCCACAGTTAAATGATAGGATTTTCAGCTCAATTCAATACATTTTCAGCTCAATAAAGAAGTCCATTTTCCACATCAAACAAATGTGGCTTAATGGTGATCATACAGTGTTCAAATTGCTAGAAGCTTTTATACTAGCCGATGCAATAATCATGTGTACACTACATGGAACATACATTTATTAGCATCAAAGCACCAAAAGGTTGGTCCTGTAGCTAAGCGAATGAGTTTGGTGGTGTAAAGTAAACAAAAGGACCTCCTTATCAACCCAAATTGCATGCAACTTTGGCGAGTATAAGCTGTACGGTTAGACCATGTCAATGACCCTAGAACAGGGAAAAAGCTACTATATTTGTGCTGCACTTGGGGTGAAACATGTAGTCTTTGCTCTCTGCCACTTCTTTGCCAACAAATCGAAGTGTATTCTTGTGGTCAAATAGCCTCTTACTGCACCATTTCAATGATGTGACTGTAATTCAAGCATCATTATGCGACCATGTTATCATATGTGCAGTAAAAAAACAAGTCTTCTATATTATATAAACAGAAGAATTACTTGGATGTAAAATGACTTACTTTAAGACCTCGGTAACAGCCGACCGTTATACATCTTATCAAGTAATTGTCGCGCATCGGGCCTCCTAAGAAGGCCTTTGTTATTTGGTAGACCAGTCCCTAAACAAACAGGACACACAAGTTTCCCTCGACCTGCCCACAACAAGAAGAGATTAGTAATGACTCATCAGACTAATTGCATACCACAATTCTAAGGAAGGAAAAAACAGAATGGACAGAAGCTGTTGTACCACATCCAAGAAAGTATCATATATTACAACTTCTCAGAGGAAAAAAAGGACATGAGTGTTGGGACTTCTAGAGTTGATCATAGCCCCAATTTTAGGTTTGCTCATAGAGTAGCTCCCCCCATCACTTGAAGTGTGCCCTTATCTACGACCTTTTGCTAAACCTTTCATATGCATTCCTCAGCATTTATCATCATGAAGAGCTATGTGGAGTTTAGCACTCAGAAAATATCCATGTTATTGAAATAAAGAGCATGGGCGCTAGGGGGCTCCAACTGTACCCCCATACTAAAGGCTTTTACCATCCCTTCTGGTAAGTTTAAGACATCGATCTAGACCTACGATGGGAAATATGTCTACTCAGTTTCATGTAGAGGAAAAGTTTTAAGAATGTCTTGATTTTGAGATTTCAACGACTATGACCTGTGGCATTGACTCCATTATTAAGGAATGGTGTGTATTCATTTCCATTGGATATCAGAAAACACACCACGTCTTCAATTTTTTTTTATCGGTAAACTAAACAGCCCAAGTCTTCAATTAAGAATAAATAGCAGATAAAGTTCAGGGTGATATACATTCAGAATAAGGATAAAACAATTGAAAGCAGGAAATACCTGTTTCTACAAGTAAATAACTAACAGGTAGATGGGAGCCAGAATGTACATACCATAACAATTTGGACATTCTGTAAACTCGTAGACATCTTTAGCCCGTTTTCTGTTGAGAGCTTTCCATTTTCCTGTACCACCACACATATCACCTAAATAAAAAGCAAATGAACGTCTTATGGAAAGGAAATGAGTAACAAAGGTAACACAGAATGTATTAAAAGGTCAGTTCGCACTCTCAACGAGTTTTATTTATATTGCAAGTTGTGTACACTGTACTAACTTCAGGCCATTCTGGTGATGAGACTACTAACATGTAACATATGGAAATTCAAACTTACAGAGAATGGCACCGCTGCCCCCACAGTTCCGGCATCCTGGCCTTTCTTTTCCTTCTGAAGCAGTTGCCTTTTGTATGGAAATTGGTGTACCAAAATTGTTCATCAAGGACAGAGTGGAACATAAACAAGTGAGACAACTGCGTCGAGAGATTGATGATCGAGAACCCTGTGGTAAAAACAAGAAATCCAAAGTTTGTTGAACATGAGAATTTCTCTGAGTTCTGAAAGTACTGCAGATATCATTGAAGTAGTTCGTATAACACTTAGTCAAATATTGACAATTTTCAGTACCTCAACCATCAAATTAGTGAAGTGATTGTCATTTCAAGGACTGTTATTACTATAGAACAGGATATCCAATCCATGGCACAATGACAAGTCATCTAGCAGAAAATGTTATAAAGAGAATGGATGAGTCCCTTCTCTAGCATACCATTGGTCTATACACACACTACACGTTCATTTTATCGTAACCGAGTAGTTAACATGCTGGTTAACTGTATTTCAAAACATGGAAAAAAATCATTGTCATATCAATTATCTATTGAACTGTGAAAAAGATTCCATAAAAGACACATGTTAATCGCATGTGATGCATGAGGAGGCAGCTTCCACACTTGGAGAAATCCTAGCAAACCCAACCATCACATTCTACTAAATGTTAATCGCACATGATGCATGAGGAGTTTGGGACACATAATAGACATGCCCCTAAATGAAAGCAATTGATGATGATTACAGCTCGTCCCCTTACTTTCCCTACAACCCATGTCGTCCTCATAGAAAATTTAGCATCTAAGGAATTACTGAAACAAAATAGGTGTTGATGAACCATAAAATCTTTGCCTTTGCTGGTTTCGATGAGTTGTCTGAATCACCCGTACTCTGTTGCTCATTTTCCAAACTGGATCTCACAGGAATCCTAGCTGACTTGAAATTGACTGTCATTTGTTACAAAAGGAATGGATAGTTAAAGCCACTGTCCTCCCAACAGTATACGGCCTAACACATAAATATAATCTTCAGAGCAATCACAAACAAAAATGAAAAAACAAAAAAACAAAAAAACCAAAATTTGAAACAATTCGTGCATGAACATCTCTGACAAACCAAATAAGGTCATTTAATTCGGTCAATCATCAGGGAAACGATGGCGTCCGTGCAAGTTGAAAAAAAAAAATCGTTCCATTGATCGATTCTCAGACAAGAAGAAAAAACAGCTCGTTCATAGCTTCAGCGCATATCTAGTTGAAAATGGAACTCAGTGCAGGATCGACAAATATGGCAACTTCTACTCCACCAAAAGAGCCCAAAATGAAGAGTTGCCCAACAGAGATAGAAAACCAAGTCGGACCCTTTTGGAAGATTCATCCACGAAAAATAAAAGCTTTCGAAAATTCCATGGAAATATGTGTAGATATGGTCATTCTACTTATTTTCATGAAACAACACGAAATTCAGGCAACATACTCCGGATAACTTAAGATGTTAATTCAAAGCTAAAAATTAAAACAACTCAAAGAGTTCATGTTCCTATATGTAGCACTTCTCAATAACCTTGAATTCATTAGTTCAGAGAGAGAGAGATCTCACAGTGGTCCGAGGAAGCTAAAGCAGAATGTTGTGGGATGGCCGAGAGCAGAGAAGAAGATGCCATTCTCTCTCTCTCTCTCTCTCTCTCTCTCTCACACACACACACACACACCTGATACACAAAAGCACACTGTATGGAAAACACAGCCGTGGAGGACCTCACATTCAGGATTCACCGTTACCCAGAGAATCTCAAAATGCTATCCCTTGTCGCAACTTTGTTTGAGCGCAGAAGGGAAGCGTCGTCGTCTCGCCTTAACTTTTTCAAAGCTTTTGCAGTGGCGACTACAGGTTATGAAGGCGACATTAGTCGACGTAAATACGGATATTGGTAACAAAATGCTTCAAACGCACCAATCCCCTTATCGCCTCATCTGCTACTTCCATAAATCCCTCCAAAGAAATTAGTTTGTACTAGAGATGAGTTGAGATCAGCTAATAAAATATTATTTTTTAATAATATTATTATTTTAAAATTTAAAAAAGTTAAATTGTTTATTATATTTTATATCAAAATTTAGAAAAATTGTAATTAGAGATGCTACATGCCCCTACCCCGCCCCCGCATGGGTGGGGGAGAGGATTTCCCTCCCGTCCCCCCGCTCCCGAAGTGCGGGGACGGGATACCTCGTCCTGGATAACGAGGTGCAAGTAGGGGGTCAATCCATCCACCCCTACTTAGCCTTTGACTCGAAAATCGTTGAAATGGACCTAAAATAACCCAAAAACTTTTCCTTTAAGCTTAGAAATAGTATCTAGACAATTTTGGGCCCATAAAATTAGAAGTAAAAAACAAAAAAAGTTAAAAAACCAGATTAAAAAAAAAGTTATCTGAATAGAAATAATATATACATTATATAAATTTATTAATTTAGAGCAAATAAAGTACTACAACAAACTACTAGTCTACTACCTAATAAACTAATAATAATAACTAAACTATTACAAAATTGAAAGGCTAAACAATTACAAATATAAAAGTATCTGGGGGATATTGTATCAACATTGCAAATCATTGAATACATAATACGTATAAATGATTCAAATTTCAATATTCTAAAGATAGAACTGTTTGAGTCTTTGACTGTGACATTTGGGGCGGCCCAGGCAGGTAGCCTTTTTATTAACTCATTGAGATTTGAGGCTTGAGCACATATTCATATTGCAGCGGAGGTAGACGTCGTCTGAATCGTCTCATGTGTTGCTATAACAATTAATACTAAAATTAATACCGATAAAATCAAAATGAATATAAAAAAATCAAAATAAAAAAATAAAAACAATAATTACCAGGTGGTCCAGATCCAGACTGATCACCAACCTCCTCCTCGTCATCTCCTTAAAATCTAAAACATTTGGAATATGAATATATTTTTCCATCGTCCAACTCTATGTGCATATTAATGCCTCTACAGTTGTAGGATCCAATATGCGCCCTTCGGTACTAAAAGCTGACTCTGAAGCAACAATACTAATAGAGATGGCCAAAATATAGCGAGACATCTCATAAAGGATGGGATATTTTTTTATTGCCGCATTTCACCACCCTAATATATTGAAATCATCATCATCTTGACTAAGATCCCCTAACAAATAGTTGTCTAACTCTAAAACCACCTCCTTAGATTGACGGACTAATGTGAGATTCTATGTGCGGGTCTTAGTCTACGCCAATCTACGCTTCTTTATTGGCCTGGTGTTTAGAGGAGGCGTTAAAGTAGGTGTAAGTGTAGTAGATACAATACCACCCTTAATCGTATTAAATTCATCATATAATTTAGCTAGGGTATCTCCGGTCATATCACCAATAAGATCAACCCATGCCTGATCGTGCGCAAGTCCCAAACCATATAACATACCTGTCATTTTCAGATGAGGATCAAGAATAACAGCCACATATAACAAAATATTTAGTCTACTCAAATCTTCCCAATACTTGTTATATCTGACCCTTATGGTCAATGCCATCCCCCCATCCTTAGATTGGAACCCCTACACATGTCTTCTAATTCTTCTTTCACCCTAGATATTTGTTGACAAAAATCATGGGTACAAAAAATCAGATAACTTCAATGTGACATCATAAAAAGTCTGAGAAAATTAACAAAAGTAGAAACTACCCCTCATTCATCATCATTAGGTTTTCCTAATCCCTCGTGCTCATCAAAGTATTTGACATATTGAATATTTTCATCACCCAATAATTGAAAAGCTGCATTATATTCTTGGGTCGCCTCCAACATCAAGAATGTTGAGTTCTATCTGGTAGAAACATCAGTACAAAGTCCCTTCTTCGATGTTATGCCTGTAGTTTTCGCAACAATCTTGAATTTCTCCAATCTAAAAAAGAAATCCTCACAAATTTCACAGACATTCTAACTCGTGCAACCGAGTCATCAATATCTTTCAACCCCTAAGTCACAATTATCTTTCAACCCCTTGTGATCAGTTATTTGATAAAACTTAATAATCTTTTTGTGAATAATCCAGTCAAAATTAACAAAATACACAGTCAAATACATGTAATTCATATTTTAGACAGAAGTCCAAGTATCAATAGTGAGGCAAACTACCAAATCCGCCAATTGACCCCTCAAAACATCTTTATCTTTTATGTACATCTTTTTAATATCATTTGCCACAATGTGACAAGAAGAAAGCGTAAATCTAGGTTTCAATTCTTAGACAAGTTCTTGGAACCATCTCCCCTCCACAAACTGAAAATGTAGCTCGTTTATGATAACCATACAAGCTAACTTTCTTCTACACTCATCGAGATTATACTTCGTATACCTCTTCAATGTTGGACCCTCACTACTCCCATCCACCATTTTGTTTAGTCCAATATCTAGTGTAGATTGACTCTTCTCCAGTAAGGATTTTAATATTGGACTTTTCTTGCATTATTTCTCTAAATGGACTTTTAACTAGGATGTACCATGTTTCCTATAGTGACATTCATATATTTTTTATAGTAATTACATTTAGTTTGAAGGTTATTGGGGTCACCACCCTCTAATTTGGTAAAGTGAAACCAAACTCTGGAAACATGTTTCTTATACTATGTGGGTTGGGGCGGGGCAAGGTGTACTCTCAGGAGTTGGAATATGGTTAAGTTCTAGGGCAGAGGTACTAGTAGGGGTATGAGAGTTATTACTGAAATCCCTTTAAGACTACATTCATGATTTCCCAATACAATAAAAAAAAATTAAAAAATCAAGCAACACAAGACATTAGGGGTTCAATCCGAAACCCTAAATTGATTTAGGAGTTTCGATTGAAACCCCTGAAATCTCAATTTAGGGGTTTCAATCGAAACCCATACATCAATTTATTTAGGGTTTTGGATTGAAACCCCTAAATCAATTTATATAGGATTTTGGATTTGGACCCTGAACTAATTTCAGATTCCAAATCTGAAAACTTACAAACCACTAAAAAAAATCAAACAAAGTGCACACGCCACACAAATTCGTTCAATTTCAAACACATGCACAAATCAGAATCCACAGTACACAAATTCACAATCATTCACATTCTCCATCTCCGATTCAACTCATGCTTCCTCCAATCTCCAATCCAAAACTCTCAAAAAGAAAAAAAGAAAAAAATCTAGGTTCCAATCGAGGTCCAAAGTAAGGAGTCTTACCTTTGACGCAGCAAACGACGGACGGAGCGACGATGAGTCTCAGTCTTCAAATGTCGTGCTCTTGCGAGAGAGAGAGATAAGAGATCAAGAGAGAGAGAGCACTAGAGAGTCTGAGTCTAAGAGAGAGTTTGAGACGCCATAAGGATGAATGGGCCAAAGAGGGGGGACTTCAAAGGTAAAATGAAACAGCGCCATTTTGTCATAGACAAAACGACTTCGTTTCACTTATAGCGTGTTTTTTTTTATTTTTTATATTATGTATATATAATATAAATATATTACATATTATGCTGGGCAAGGGAAAAAACGAAGTGAGGCTTAGCCCATTCCATCCCCCGCCTCCGCTGGAGGCCTCTGAGTTTTGAATACAAACGGGCTAAAACTCGTAACTTAAAGCAAATGTAAAATCTATCAATTCCATGAAGACATTAATATTTAAATGATTAGGTTAAAAAGAAAAAAAAACTACTTTTATTGACGAGAAAAAGAAATCAATTTAGAATTATTGCATTATCAAATTGATGTATAAAATATATTATTCACATTATTTAAATAATAAAATTTAATTTATAAATTATAAATTTATTTTTTAAATTAAATTTTACCACATAAATAATATATAATATAAAGATATTAGAATATTAATAATTGACCCACGAATAAAAAAATAGAATACAAGATGGAATCACCTGTTGAAAAATCAAGGCTTTCTCGTAGGAAGGCCCTCTCAGTATGGTTTAGGGATGCTCAACTTTAATTATAGAGTAGATCGGAGTCGATTTAACAAGTGAAATTAAGAAAACAACATCTAATCGCATGACTTAAAGTTATAGCGTCGAAAAAAGTCGACGTAATAAGTTAACTAATATTGAAGCAACAGAAGCTTTTGTAACGATATTAATGAAACTCGTTACCTCAGAGGCTTTTTTACGTCCACTACACACACTCCTAAGCAGCGGGCCCACAACGAATGCTGACGTGGCGATCACATACTCCGAACCCCGTTCTCACTCGGTCCTCTGTTCCAACACTACCCTGGGCGGTCTCTGTGATCTAACACGCTTCGAGTCGGCCTCTCTCTCTCTCTCTTCTCTCTCTCTCCGCTCCAAATTTTTACCAAACCCTAACCCTATTCTTCCCCAATATCAACCCCGATTCCATCCAGTCCCATCTAGTTTCCGCTGAATCGAGGCATCGGATCCCCGTCCTTTCGCTTTTCCCCAAACCAAAATCTTCCATTTCGGCCATGTGAGCTGAGCAATATAATGATCGGATTTTTGGACTCTGATGCCTATTGTATGGATTTGAGCAATGCCGGAGCTTCGCAGAGGAGTCCGCCGAGGCCGTGCTAAGGTCGCGCACAAGCGATCGGAGCCCCCGGTTGGAAACTACGTGAAGACCCGTGCCGCGGTCGCCAGGGCAAAGAAGTTGAAGCTAGAGAAGGAGGAGGAGGAGGAGGAACAGCTGCAGCAGGTGATTGTGATTTCCGAGAGGGATAGTGGTTCGGAGGGGAAGAAAGGAAAGAAGGTTGTTGGTAAGGAAGACAAGGGTGCGATGGCTGATGATAGTGGCGGTTTGAGTGCCAATAAGGCCGCTGGGCAAGAGGAAGAGGGCAGCACCGCCCCTTTTCCCGAGAAGGTATGCGGGCCTTTTTTATTGTTAATTTTTCTTCTTTTTGTTTTGTTTTGTTTTTGTTTGCAGATTGGGTGTGTTGTTGTTGCACCAAAAAAGTTTCTTTGGTGGGTCAAAATTGGCGTTGTAGTCGCATATATTGATGTTGATGATTCTATGGTAGCTTTATTCAGCGTTGTTTTGGTGTTTCTCAATTTTTTGGGATGTATAATTGGAAAAAAAAAAAACGAATATGTGCAGTTTAATTCGTGGTGTTTTGGGGTGTCCTCGATCGGCTTATCGTTATAATTTCAGAAATATGGTTCTTTGGCTGTTGATTAAGTGTTATTTTGGTGTTTCTTATTTTGGTTGCTGTTCTGATTTCAGAAAAAGGTTCTATTGCAAATTATCTACTGTGTAGTGCTGTGTTTATAAGTAACTAGTAGTATGTGAGTTTTGAATATTTTTGTTTGCAGAGCTAATGTGTTATGTTGAATAATTTTTCTTCCTTATATTGGTTAAGTAAAAAGGTTTGTTGCTATTATGAATTGACAGTTTATGTATATGCATATATCTCTCATTTTTCTGTTTCTATTCTCTTATGTAGATTAATATTGTGTTTATTGTCACTGAAGGTCACAGTGGGAGGATCACCCATGTATAAAATAGAGAGAAAATTGGGCAAAGGTGGGTTTGGTCAGGTATTCGTTGGTCGACGTGTTTCAGGTGGAACTGAACGCTCCACAGGTCCTGGGGCTTTGGAGGTGAGCTCAATTTAGATTCTCTTGTACTCTTTGAATTTATTCCTGTTATTTGAATATAATTTATATTATGATTATTATTTTTTCTTATATCAGGTAGCTCTGAAATTTGAGCATAGAAACAGCAAAGGCTGCAACTATGGCCCACCATACGAGTGGCAAGTTTACACGTAGGTCCTTATTTTTTAGGGGGCTTGTAAATTAATTTATTCGACATATATGCATGCATGCATGTACGTAGATGTATGAATTAATGGTTTTTGCTTTTTTTTTTTTTTTTATAGCACTCTTGGTGGTAGTCATGGAGTGCCTAGAGTACACTACAAAGGGAGGCAAGGAGACTATTATGTGATGGTATGATCAACATAAACCATATCTCCATCATCTCTCCATTATAACTTCTTGGTTTAATTCGTATACTTGTGATATGCAGGTTATGGATATGCTAGGTCCCAGCTTGTGGGATGTATGGAATTCTTCAGGACAGGCGTGAGTATCCGATGCTTATATCTTTCCTTGTATTCTAGTGGTTTTCATATCTTCTCTTGCTGCAAAGTGCAAGAACCAAAACCATCCATTAAAATGCAATTTCCTTTTTCTATTTATCGTAAAAAACAAAAATAATGATCCACCCTTCACCCCTTCTCTCCCCACCCAAAACTAGGGGGATCTCACCATACTCTTCTAGGGGTGCAGAGATGTGCAGTGATCTCATAACTTATATTTAGCTTTCTATAAGTGATCTCATTACAGACTCGGGATTGGCCGAGGAACCCCCGACGAGAGCCCAGAAGGTTACGTCGACGGCAGGGTAGTTGACAGAAATGGAACCATCAAATGTTTTAGCCGTGTTCTCACTGTCATGTGCCGGATCTCCGGCAAATCATAGACAGAAGACACCGATGAGTAGCAGGGAAGAGGGTTCTATGGATTCCCAGGTGGTAGCCTCTCCGGCGAAGGATGTACAGAAGTGGACATGGCTCGAGTATTGTTCACAGTAGCTGGAAGTGAAGATGGTCCTCCGAGTGGGCTGCTAATCCCTATGCAGGGCTGCTCTGAGTGGAAAAGTAGGTCTTTGATCGCCGAGGAGGAGATGAGGGTGCAAATGGATTCGCAGTGGGCAACAAGAGATGAGATTGACAGAGTGGGGGAACCAATACCCCTAAACTATTTGTTACCTGGTCAGCATGGTGTTTCTGATTGGGTTTTGCACATGGGTGTTGCACAAGGTGAAGGAAATCCAACACTGTGTGGGGATGGAATGTGAGGGGTTCGAGGAACAATTCATGGCCCTGCGTATCGCCATTGAAGTGGGTCATGTTCAGCCCAAGAAATCGGGTTCCATAGAGCAGAGGGAGCTAAAGAGACTATCATGGTCTATCAACTATGAGGGCAGCTCAAGTAGAGATCGATCCAAAGGGAAGGGGCCAGCACTCTCTATATGAAACCCAAGATTGTATCTTGGAATGTTGGAGGGCTTAATGGGGCTAATAAGTGCCTTCGGATAAAAAATTTGCTGCGTGAGTGGAAGGCGAACATTGTGTGCCTGCAAGAAATCAAGTTGGAAGTGATTTCGAGAAGTTTAGTTCGAGACTTATGGAGCTGTACATATGTGGACTGAGCTTATCTTGCATCTGTTGGGGCTTCAAAATGAGTATTAGTTATGTGGGATAGAAGGGTGGTGGAGAAAATTGAGGATTACATCGGGGAATATACAGTTGCATGTTCCTTTAAGAGTTTAGAAGACACCTTTATGTGGGCTTTTGCTGGAATCTATGGGTTTTTGTGGGTACTCTTAATATTTCCCATTTGTTGTTCGCAAATGATACAGATCCAAGCATTAAGGGCACTTTTCCTCTGTTTTGAAGCTATATTGGGCCTGGAAGTGAACTTTTTTTTTTATAAGTAAATAATAGTATTAGTTAAGGATAGGTAAAGCCCAAGTACATAAGATGATATATAAGGGCCAATCTAAGTAGTAATAGAGGAAACAAGAAAATCGTGAAAATTTAGGCCATTAAAATCTACAACTAAAGCCCAAAGAAATAAGGTACGGAAAAATAAAGATCTAAGCTCCTCTAGTGTCCGCTCCTTATCTTCGAAATTATGCTCATTATGTTCACACCATATGCATTGCGTAATGCATATAGGTATCATCTTCCATACGGCTTTGATTTGTGGGGCACCACCCGGAATTGTCCAGTTTGCCAATAACTCCACCACTGTAGCCGGCATAACCCAGCTTAACTCTAATCGATTGAACAGTTCGCTCCACATGGCTCTAGCTGTCTCACAGTATAACAAGAGATGATCCACTGTCTCGCCAACTTTCTTGTCTTGCACATACAACATCAATTTGAAATAATTACCTGGCACTTTCGCAGATTATTAGTTGTCAAGATCTTACCCAAAACTACTGTCCAAGTGAAGAAAAGAGCTTTGGGGGGCGCCTTATTCCTCCACAATCTTCTCCAAAGAAAATGTGTATTTGGAAGAGAAGTAAGGGCCTTGTAGAAGGAACTAACCAAGAAAACACCCTTACCCGCAGGTTTCCACCACAGTTTGTCAGCTCGCAGTCTGTTCAGTCTCACCGAATACACAAGGCTAAAAAAAGTCTCAAAGTGTCTAGTTCTCAATCTTGAGTTGCTCTATTCAAAGTGACATTCCATTGGACTTGGTCCCCTAAACGAACTATAAGAGCCGCCACTAAAGCCTCTTGGTTGCATGCCACTTGGAATACGGCTGGAAAAGAATCCATTAGGGCCTCCTCCCACACCAGATATCTCGCTAAAATTTTATGTTTATGCGAGTACCCTCCCCCACC
>QEOT01122898.1:26195-39663 GCA_003123785.1 Pterocarya stenoptera
CCCCCCCCCCCCCCAAAAAAAAAAAAAAAAAACCACTACCATGTTTGCAATTGAACACCATTTTCTAAACTGGAAGTAAACTTAGCCAAGTCAGAATTGGTTCTAGTTGGTAACGCTTGCAACATCTGGCGTTGGCTAGCTTTCTTGGATTTAAAGTTTCTTCTCTACCTATGACTTACTTTGGACTTCCTTTGGGAGCTGTATCAAGGGCTTTATCTATCTAGGATCTAGTAATTGAGAAGATTGAGCGTAAATTGACAGGTTGGAAAAGATTGTACTTATCGAAAGGCGGAAGGATCACCTTAATCAAAAGCACCTTGTCAAATCTACCTACTTATTTCTTATCTTTATTCCCAATTCTAGTGAGCGTGGCAACCCGTATTGAGAAACTTCATCGAGCTTTCCTTTGGAGTAGAATAGGGGATGAATTCAAATTCCATCTTGTAAAGTGGGATAAGGTGTGCTCCTCAATTTCATCCGGTGGGTTGGGCATTAGAAATTTGAGGGTTTTCAATCGGACTCTTCTTGGGAAATGGTTGTGGCGATACAATATGGAACTAGAAGCTCTATGGAAATTGGTAATTGATGCCAAGTATGGGGGTTTATGGAGGACGTGGAGCGCTAGGGAGGTACATGGGGCATGTGGAGTGGGAGTTTGGAATCATATTAGAAGAGGGTGGGAGGTCTTTGCTCGTCACACTAGACTTGTGCTGGGAAATGGATCTAGAATTAAATTATGGTACAACTTATTGTGTGGAGATAATGCACTCAAGGATTCTTTCCCTTCAGCCTTCAGGATTGCATGTGAGAAGGAAGCCTCAGTGGCCGATCTCATGGTCATAGCTGGTGATCTAGTACAATGGAATGTGATCTTTACTAGGGCGGCCCAAGATTGGGAAATTGACAGCTTTGAGGATCTCTTTAGGTTCTGATACATTGTGGTAGGCACTTGGAAAGGTATGTTCTCGGTTCTCTCTTTCTATAAGTCACTCACACAATCACATAATAATCACTTTCCATGGAGGAAGATCTGGAGAAACAAGGCGCTCCCCAAAGCGACATTCTTTGCTTTTACAACTTATCTAGGTAAGATTTTGACGATGGATAATTTAAGGAAACGCAGGGTGATTATAGCGGACTGATGCTACATTTGTAAAAAAAGTGAGGAGACTGTAGATCATCTTCTTCTGCATTGGAGGTTGCTAGTGTTTTGGGAAGATGTATTCATACAAATAGAGCTAGCATGGGTTATGCCTACCACTGCGGTTGAGCTTCTAGCCAGTTGGACAAATCTAGGCAGTATTCCACAAATCACAGTTGTGTGGAAGAGGGTTCCTATCTGTATTTTGTGGTACACATGGTAGGAGCGTAATGACTGGACGTTTGAAGACAATGAGCGCTCATTGGAAGAGCTTAGACTACTTTTTGTTAGAACCCTATTGCTATGGGTCAAAGCTATTGATTTCAACGGCCTTGATTTTCATGATTTTCTTATTTCTATTTCTCACTCCTAGATAGGTGTCACCTCTTGTGTACCATCTTGTGTACTTGGGCTATGCCTATTCTTTTAATACAATCGTTTACTTACAAAAAAAAAAAAGTGAAGATAATTTGCTTGCATATAAAAATATTAAGTAGAGGTAACTTGTTTAATTCTTGGTGAAGAACATTCTGTGTGTTTTTTCAATTACTTACATTTGTTTGTGTGTTTGTCTATGCACTTTAGCTTCTGTTACCAGGGGTATTATTTTAGTTTTTTTTTAAACAACATATACCATCGTAAGCCACTTTGTTATTGGTTGTTATTAACTGCATATTTTGAACATGAAATGGATTTTTTTTGTTATCATTCTGAACATTTTGTATGTATTTTAAAATCCTTTTATTGATCAAGCATTGCAGTTGCCTTGGTTTGGGATTGGTCATAAGTAGCACTGATGAATCCAATTAGTATATAATTTTAATTTTTTTTTTTTTGTTATATGTACACAGGATGTCATCCGAAATGGTTGCTTGTATAGCAGTCGAGTCCTTATCAATTCTAGAGAAGATGCATGCGAGAGGGTATGTGTTTGAATTTAGTTTTTATTGATTTCCTTTAGGTTGTGTTTGGATAGAAGAATTTTGATTTAGATTTGAATTTGAATTTGGATTTCAAATCAGCCACGATTTCAAGTCCAAGATCTTGAAAAACTTAAAAGCTTGTTTGGCGTGCAAATCCAAATCCAAATTTTATCATATGATCCAAACAAGAAATTTGTATTTTAAAGTCCCAAATCCAAATCCTTCTCTCAAATCCATTTATCCAAATGCACCTTTAAGGTTGGTTTTCCTTTTCCCTCCCCTTTCAGAAATTTGATCTTGGCCAATATCCCATCGGATAGCTTTTCCTGGTCCTTTATTTTGAATTATTAAAACTCCATTAATTCTAATCACGATTTTGTTTGATATTAGTTATGTCCATGGTGATGTAAAGCCAGAGAACTTTTTACTTGGCCAGCCATCTACGGCACAGGAGAAGAAGTTGTTCCTTGTTGACCTTGGATTAGGCGAGTAAATTTGATGTAATTTTTTTTTTTATGACTGAAGAAAATTCTACTGAGAATAGGAATAGGAAATGCCCAAGTACACAGGACTTATACAAGAGCATCACCTATGCATGCTAAACTAGTGATACAAGAAATTCATGGAAGTTCCTGTCATTAAAATCTATTACAATCCACCAATGAAATAAATTCATGTAAAATTATCACTCATTAATTTATTTTACACATTTTCTCATGTCTTCTGTACCAACACATGATATTGCAGCAACAAAGTGGAGAGATAGCTCGAATGGACAGCATGTTGAATATGATCAACGTCCTGATATGTTCAGGTGAATGAATCTTTGTGCCATTAGGCCTCTGGTTTGCTGCACCAATTTTTAAGAAATGGTTTTGATACCTTCTCGGTGTTGTCCCAGAGGAACTGTTCGATATGCTAGTGTTCATGCTCACTTGGGAAGAACTGCTAGTAGAAGAGATGATCTTGAGTCTCTTGCATATACACTCATTTTTCTCCACAGAGGCAGGTTGCCGTGGCAAGGCTATCAGGTACTAAAACTTATACCATGTGTTAGAATATATGCCACCATCTTTGGAGCTGCTTTTTGGGACTTTTTTTCATGCATATTTTTTTGTCCTTTTTTTTTTTCATTTTAGGGTGATAACAAATCGTTTCTAGTTTGCAAAAAAAAGATGGCAACGTCTCCTGAAATGCTATGCTGCTTCTGCCCGCCACCTCTTAAGCAATTTCTTGAGATTGTGGTGAATATGAAATTTGACGAGGAGCCTAACTATGCCAAGCTAATATCTTTATTTGAGGGCTTAATTGGGCCTAATCCAGCTTTAAGGCCAATAAGCACTGATGGTGCTCAAAAGGTAATCTTGGTAATATATGAACTTATGGGTAAACTCTGATTCTTTAGATGTTCTTTTATTCATAGTTTTAAGGCAACCATGGTGGACTTGTTTGTCAGGTTGGTCAAAAACGAGGTAGGTTGAATATTGAGGAAGAAGATGACGGGCAGCCCAAGAAGAAAGTTCGTTTAGGAGTCCCTGCTACACAGTGGATTTCAGTTTACAATGCTAGGCTTCNTTAGGCCTTAATAATGCCAATGAAGGCATGTTACATTGGTGATTTGGCAACTAGAAGTCCACATGGACCTTTTTATCCTCTTCAGTTGTCTGAGAAGAACTGCTGCTGCTAGTTCCCTCCTCTCTTCTTTATGCTCTTCTGTGGTTCAATGTCGACTTACAGTTGCCAAATCATCATCAATTCATTTGATATAACTAAAATAGATGTTAGGTTGGTATTATATGGTATGTTACCCGAAATATTGGCACCAATTGAATCTGCACTAATGATTCACATCTTTTGGATATAAAATATATGTAAGGGTTGCTTGCATGTCTTTGCTAAACCCACTGTGCTCAGATTGGATAATGTTTGATTTTATGATTCTTTAAGGCATGTATGCCCATTTCATTGTGCTTTATAAAGGCACATTGTTCTACACATCAAAAAATGAAGGCACTTTGTTCTGAAACGAACTATTGAGCAGCCAATTAAATGTAGATTGATAGACCCCTCTTCAAGAACTTATGCAATGACTGATGAGTTTGTGAGGGTTAAATCAATGGAAAATGCTAGTTAGCCCCCCCAAGCATACCACTCAAAGTTACTGCTAGTGTTCTTTTTTTGTATTTTTTTTTAAATGTTTAACAAAGTTACAACTAGTGAATTTGTGTGTTTTTTTTAATGTTTAAAAAATATTTATAAGAGAGAGAGAGAGAGAGAGAGAGAGAGAGAGAGGAAGAATGAGCTAGCGGTCATGGCCAGCAGTAAGAGCTGGGTGGCCAACTAGCATTACCCTAAATCAATTAAAAAGAGTTGGCTGTTTGGTTTAGAAGGTTTTGTAGTTCTATTTAAAGGGAAAGAGAGAACAGTTGAATCTAAATTCAAGTTTCCGGTGCTTAAACTTGCTATGTTGCCTTATATTTCCTTTAACTAACATAATTTTAATCATTTACTTCAAATAAAATTAACAGAGTTTACTTGTTAAAAAAAAATAAAATTAACAGTTTTAATTATATCATTTTTTATAGGTAATCTAAAATATTAGTGATGAGAAACAAACAGGCATAGCCGATTACATTGGATATATATAAGAGAGAAAACCTGTTTAAGAAGAATTTTAGTCATGTCATAGAAAATTGCTTGCTTGCTTCATTCTGAGTGTTTGGATTTTGAAAATATTCCAAAACTGACAACAATGTGTAAGCATTGTGTATTTGGCACATTCTGATAAATGTTGGGGAGATGAGGTAGGCTCTCCTATTCAAAGTTGTCATGAGAACTAACCATACACTCAATATATCTTCCCACACTTGTACCCTTGCCTAGGTACTGTCCTGCAAGGTCAATGCTGGCTTTCAAAAGTTTTCAACACAATTGTGCCTCATAGTCTTTTTGGTATCTTCACTATCTTGCATTTGTCTTAGTTGCTCCATTGCATTGTTCACATCGTTGAACCATATCAAGGAAACTTTAGCCATTATCTTTTGTTTTCCTGTAAAAAAACAAATGGCCACTATCTTTTGTTTCATGTTGCTATTGTCTTTGTGGGCCGCTGGATTCAATGGGAACTGACAGTGGGTTTCTGTAATTTCTTGTTTCTTTGCCCTTCCAAAATAGCTGTAATATATATTTATTAGCGTGCTATAGGTATAAATATATATATAGAAAAATGATAGTTGCAGTCGTTAGTACTCAAGCGTCGTGCAATCATTTTGAAAAAAGTGAATAACTACAGGAGTCACATGAAAAAAAAAAAATTAATTTTTTAATTGTGGACCCCATTCTTTTTCAAAGCGACTGCGCGACGCTTGCGCACTCTATGATTGTATGTAGCAGTACTCATATATATATATTAAGTAGTGTGTTTATGAGTGCGTGGATGTGTTTCTTTTGTAGTGGGGTGTTGCAACTGTATTCTTCTGCAATTGATACTCTCAAATGGTTTAATGTAGTGTATTAACTCAATAGCATAGTATGGGCCCTCTAAAGCTCCAATGGAAGGTAGCTGATAATGAACTTAATAGCCAAAAAACTAAGGCATTTGAGCAGCAACAATCCCAAGAAATCTGTTTAAAAAGATGATGTGCTTATTACTACTGGATATCACGTCCCAACTCTCGTTTGTTAGGTAACTAAACTAAGCATGACTTTTAATGTTGGAGAATAATGTTATAGATAGACTCAAAAGGGGTGTAACCCTAGTCCACAGTGGTATCCAAGAGGGTTACCCATAGAGGAACAAAGCTGAATCCTATTAGCTAAGACTCTGTGATCATTTTAATTAAATGTCCTCCATAATACTTGAGAAGTTCTAGTCCTGAAAGAAGCCAGGGTTTAACAGATTAATATTCCTGTAGTAACACTAATCAGAACTATTTGGAGGAGGTGACTCCTACATGTCATACTTTGTTGGTTACCTTTGGGGGCCGCCTGGCTTTTTGGGTCTGTTATCCCTGGTTTGCCTAAAGGTTGAAGCTCTTCATTTATAATTCCTTAATGTAAGAGGCTTTGATGCACTTATCAAAAAAAATGTAGGAGGCTTTGATGTTTTAAGAAGTTAGCATGTTTACCAGAATGCCTATAAAAAAAACAAAGAAGTTAGTTAGCATGTCACTTCTTCGACTTCGCTTTACTGTTCAGAGTAAGGAATGGGTTTGTAAATTTAGTTGAAAACAATTCTCCCACCATTCTGTTACTGACCTGCTCATTTATCTAATGTTTAGGTACCATTATAACGTAGCTGATGCAAGGCTGGCGCAACATGTGGAGAGAGGAATTGCAGATGGGCTGCTTATAAGTTGCGTGGCATCTTGTTCCAATCTCTGGGCACTTATTATGGATGCTGGAACTGGTTTTACAAGTCAAGTTTATGAGCTGTCACCTTTCTTCTTACACAAGGTGAATTTCTGTACAACATGCATACACACATGTTATTCTTCTCCAGAGATATACTTATGAAACAATAATTAAATTTGATTTGATGTTCCAAATTGACAGGAATGGATCATGGAACAATGGGAAAAGAACTACTACATCAGTTCTATAGCTGGTGCCAACAATGGGAGCTCCCTTGTGGTTATGTCAAAAGGTTTGCTTGCTTTATTTGATGTCAATGAGTGAGCTTATATTATCCTGAAAAAGTGGTGCATCTTATATCATTTCTCATGAAGAGTTTGGGAGGGGCATTGTTTGGGGGTTTCCATTTTCTAAACAATATATTCAGGTGTAAGGATGCTTTGTAATAGTTAGTTTTGGTCAAAAGATGCTTTCTTGTGCACTAAAGGTTTTTTGGACATCTACCAACCTCTGGTTATTTTGGCTTGGCATGGCTTGATAGGATTCTTCCTCAGTCACCAATTTATGAAATTGGGACCCAACTTTTTTCAGGCACCCAATACACTCAGCAGTCTTACAAAGTGAGTGATTCATTCCCCTTCAAGTGGATAAACAAGAAGTGGAGAGAAGGGTTCCATGTGACTTCAATGGCAACTGCTGGGAGCAGGTGGGGTGTTGTCATGTCTCGCAATGCTGGCTTCAGTGATCAGGTTGAGTTTTGATTTTTCTATTTACACTTTTGGTCTCTAATCTTTGTTAATGTTCCTACAAATAACCTACAATAACTGCATTTAAAACAATAATAATAATTTCATCGTACTGGTGCTAAAGGATGGGTTTGACTGCTTATGGTGGATTCAGCCAAAGGACATGTAATGATCCAAAGAAAGCTCAAGCCACATTTGAACCTATACTCCTAAATGACCAGTTAAAGTTACAAATATATAGTTGGTTCTCACACTCCTCTGACCTGATCTGTCTCTGGCTTTGTGCAAGGTTGTGGAGCTTGATTTTCTCTATCCAAGTGAAGGCATCCATAGGCGTTGGGACGGTGGTTACCGAATTACATCAACAGCTGCCACTTGGGATCAAGCTGCTCTCATTTTGAGTGTTCCCAGGCGCAAACCTGGTGATGAAACTCAGGAGACTTTACGGACATCCCAATTTCCAAGCACCCATGTTAAGGTAGATATGTTGTATTTATGTTAATCATGTTAAGCTAAATACGCTGTGGAGCATATAATATAATCTATGGTTATCGAATAATGTGCATGAGTAGTAGATTTTAGATTTAAGTTCTGTGTCTTATTATGTGCAGGAAAAGTGGCAAAAGAATCTCTATCTTGCTTGTTTGTGTTATGGGCGGACTGTATCTTGATTCCCGCGCAATTGCAAGGAATTTTATGTCAAAAGAAAGTAAGATTTTGGTTTTTTGGTATCATTATGTAGTAGTGTTTCATGTCAATTGTAAAAAACGATTGAGGAGCTTAGTTGCTGCACCAGACCTGTGCTCCTATGTATGATAAATTTGTATTAAACCTGTACGTTTACTTTCTGTTTACCCTCCCTCCTAAAGTGCTTTACAATTTTTCCGCCATTTTTGCCTTTTTAGTTCTTTCATAAACCAGAACTGTTCAGAGGATGACTCACAAAATTGATCTTTGGCCCAAAAGGCAAGTTGATTTTTTGTGGACTTTTTGTTTAAGAGCGATCCCAAATCTGGGGATTTTCCTTTTAAGATTTTTTGCAGTATAAAAATCAAAGAATTTATAAGATTTAAGGTTTTGACCTTTTAAAATTTGTGAATATTCTTCACTTTTCAGTATTTATAAATTTTTATTCGAATTCGCTCTATTATCAGAATACATGTGAGGATATTTTGTTGATGATATTTTAATATAAAGTAGTACTCTTTATGAGTTATTAGGATTTTCGAATATTCGTAACATAATCCATGAGTATTATGAGATTGGGTCGAACCAAATGGTTAAACTTTGGAGAGAGTGTAAATAAAGAAGTTTCTTGGGTCAACTCATAAGTATACGGATTGATTGCTTGAAATGGCAGGATTATTAACCTGGTAAATTCTTGATTCATTTTAAATTGGCTTGGATCCTGTTAAACTTGATTGTATCCCTATTATTTGAATTCATATGCCATTTTACATAAGGAGAAATAATATTGGCATCCACCACTATTCAAGATCATCGAACACACACCAATGTAAAATGACAAAAATACCCTCACAATAAAAATCACTTTCATTCTCATTTTACGCATTTCATTTTGAATGGTCTGATGAGAGAGCGAGAGAGAGGTGGAGGGCTTGCCGATGCGGAGTAGCTCGGGGATGAGGTGGAGAGCGAGAGAGAGAGAGGTGGAGGGCGAGACAGAGAGATCGAGAGAGAGGTGGAGGGCTTGTTGGCCCGGAGGAGCTCAGGGACGAGATGGAGAGCGAGAGAGAGGTGGAGGGCTTGCTGGCCTGGAGGAGCTCGGGGATGAGTCGCGGTGGTCAAGGGAGGTGCTTGGTGGGGCTAGAACTGACGCACGGCGGCAATAGAGCCGTCGGTGGCCCTGAGCTTGTGTGAAACCCATTTTATAGGTAGTTTGTGTGTGTGCAACAGAAAGGGAGATGGAGGTTCGGGGTGGCTGGGTTTGCGAGATGTGGTGGCCGGTGTGAGGTGGTGGAGGTGCAGTGGCCTGGGTGGCAGCGTACGGCGGCGCAAGTGGAGAGAAATGGGTTTCAGTTGGGTTACTGCAGGGGAGAGAGAGAGAGAGAGAGAGAGAGAGAGAGAGTTGCGCGTAGGGGATATCGGTGGTGACTAGCTTGGTCGCCGGTATGAGGGGGACTCGCCAGTGGTGGCGGTGAGATGCGGCGGCGCATGGCGACACTGGGTTGAGCTGAAGAAGAATCAGGCTGCAGTGAATCGGGCAAGATGAGAGAGAGTGTGAGGAATTTGTTTTGCAATAAATGGGGGGGGAAGGATAAACAGAGAATTGCCAAGTAGGATGTGCAAAAACGCATACCGCTACAGTGGCGGATGTGTATCGGAACTCCTTAAATAATAAGGCTACTGTTAGTTTACATGACAGAATGATTTAATTGATAGATTTTCAAACCATTTAGCAATGGGACAAAATTGAAAAGTTAGGAAGTCTTGTGGCAAAAAATGTAAATACCATAGACTATTTTAATATTTAATCAAAGAATAAAATATTATTAAAAAAAAACACTACTTATCTGGTAGAATATGAATCACAATATCAGTAATAGAAATTAAATCACACTGATGACAATGATTTATAAAGTCAAATCTCTAATTAAGGGTTCAAACTAACCATCTCAATTTAAAGAGGGATTCAAAATGCGCATTGCACCATCCCCAATTCGGGAGTTGGTTCTTGCTACTAAGTCAAGATATTCATGAGGGTCAACCTAATTCTTCCTTGTCCCCAACGATCCTAAAGTTTGGTTTTCATCATTGAATGAGCTCAGCTTATTTCAATTGAGTTCTGTTTTAGATCTATCCTAACATTTAAACATGCAAACTCATCTCAAACACAAATCTCAGCCAGACTCATATTGTTTCATGATGGAACATGTCGCTAATAAACCTCATTTCTAACTTCATTTCTCTCTCTCTCTCTCTCTCTCTCTCTCTCTCTCTCCTTCCGAGACGTTCTATAATTAAAATAAAATATTATTACTCTTCTCTATTGCTTGGTTAAAATTAAAAATTTTTTTTTATTTTTTTTAGAAATTTCGAGTAAGAAAAAATTTGCATACAAAAAGCCGTGAGAAATTAATTCTTACATACATTGAGTGAATTTATGTTTTATTTTTGTTATTTATTGCTAAAATATTTAATAAATTAACTATTCAATTATTGATGAGATCCATACATTTTTCAACTTTCCATAAACACATCTAAACTTGTATTAACATCTAATTATATCTAAACTCATATTAGATGGGCCCCACAAAACTCATTCTATCGTCTTAACTCACTATTTTTCATAAAAAACTCAACTTATCTCAGCTCAACATCCAAATGTAACCTTAAAGAGATTCCTAAAAGAGTTGTTGACTCCTACCATTGTCAATGTACAATTCTTACTAGATTTAGGCCTCATTTGGATACAATAAGTGTTTCATCTCATTTCATCATTATAATTTTCTCAAATTCTAATATAAAATATAATAAACAATTTAATTTTTTAAAATTTTAAAACAATAATAATATTATAAAATAATATTATAATAATTTTATTCAGCTTTCAACTTTCATCTCAATTCATATCATCTCATCTCAGCGCACTATCTAAACGACACATTAATCAATTGTTGTTCCTACCTTCTTTATGTTCTTGACTTAACATCTTTACTCAATAGTCTTTTAGGAGTTCGCAAATGGAGAATTGAACAAACTCACTCCTTAATTTAAAAAAGAGTTGTGCTATACCTACCAATAGTGTAACTCGAGGATGGGTCACGATAAGACTATTTGGCCTCATTTTTTTCATTCATTTTTTTTATACTCTTAACATTTAAAAAAAATGCAACATCATTAAAAAAATACTTCCTTAATTACTAAGTAAAAAAAATTATATCAGGACCTATTCTCGGGACAACTAGCATTTCCCTTTCAAAATTTTTTTTAACCTATGTCACAAATTGATCAAGTCAGGACATAGCTGGAATTAAAACATTTTTCATCAAAAACATTTTATCTCCGATTTTAGTAAGAAGAAGAAACAGAAACAATGTGAAAACATAAAACACTTGCTAACTTTTCAATGGATCCCGCCAATTTTCCAAACTCCAATAAAAATGGATCCCGCCATCTTATAAAAATACATTTTATAAACCTTTGCTTGGATGCAAACATATTCATGGCCCCACTACTTTTGCAAAACCCCATAAGAGATCCCTTTTTTCCAGGTTTCCATAATTTTCTTGAAAATCTAATATCAAAATAAATATTCAAATTTCTTAGTCTTGTTTAGATTGAGAGGAAATATGAGATGAAATAATTTTAGATGAGTTGAATAAAGTATTATTATAATATTATTTTTTAATATTATAATTATTTTAAGATTTAAAAAAGTTAAATTATTTATTATATTTTATATAAAAATTTAATAAAGTTATTATGATGAGTTGGGATCAATTCTCAATTCAAATGGAGCCTTAGAGTTGACATGAACTCTAGAGTATAGAATTAGAGATAGATAAAAATATAATGCAGCTCTATTGTTAGAAATAAAAAGAGTTAATTAGGCCTCGATTGGATAACAATATCTTCTCATCTCATCTCATAACATATCATCTTAATATCTAAATATTATAAATATAAATATTCTTCAATTTCAAGTCTTTAATTTTTTCATCTAATCATTACCTAATTATTATAACTTTTCCATACTTCCAAACAAAACACAAAAAAATAATTCAACTTTTTTAAATTCCAAAACAAAAATTATATTATAAAAATATTTTAATTCTATAATACTTTTATCCAATTTTTTCTCTTTTATTTCCCAATATCTCATAAAACATCTTAACTTAAACTTCAATATTATTAATAAATTATTTCACTACTATTAACAGATTATCTCATATTATCTCACTATCCAAACGAGCCTGATTCTTACTCAAAGAGTCCCGTACATAGTAAATGACCATATAAAACTCACTTATTAGATATTGGCTACTATGCTCTACTTTTACGAGGAGTACTACTATTTTAAAATATTTACATCACATACTTTTTATATAATATAATTTGATTTTAAAGATAAATTTTAAAATTTAAATTTTATAAATAAAATATTACTATTTGAGTGATATGTATAGTCTGTTCTAAGCACCAACTTAAGAGTAAAATAATTATTTAAAAGCCCTATAAAAGGTCATTCCATAAGAAGGAAAATGAGTGGATTGGGAAAAAAGACTTTCACTCTATTGAGTTTCTCTATAGATAAAGAAAGAGAAATGATATTTAATGATGAGAGTGTCCTCAGTCCTTCAGGATTTGGAAAAATTCGATGATAATTTTCTTATTTTGCAAGAGAACTTCTTTACCAGTATGACCATGCAAAAATCTTCTACAACACCTATAATATTTATTGAGCATATAAGAGCACTAGTAGTGAGCTAGTTAAAATCAAATTTTAGCTAAAGAATTGTTAAAGTGCAAAATAAAGTGTAACATTGGGCTAGCTAAATGTACAATACATTTAGCTTTAGATGAATAGACTCGCTAAATTTGTTGAGTCAAAGGGGGTTAGCCAAATATTACTTTTGACTAAAATATTGTCTTTTCTGGTCGTTACTTCTCACTCCCGTGCAGTGAATGAAATTGTTGATAAAATATTATATTTTATAGTGGAAGAATATAACCATTAGAGAAATATAACCGTTAAAAAATATAACCGTTTGAGAAAAATAGCCATTAGAAAATATAACCATTAGAGAAATATAACCGTTAGAATATATAGCCGTTGGAGAAATATAACCGTTGGAGAAATTCAAATTACAATTAAAATTAAAATACATAAAAAGTTTAAAATCAATATTTTAATAGAATAGTGAAAAATTTGTTAAGCATGTTATTTGATGTTGTAAAAAGTGGTTAGTTAAAATTTGTAAAAGTAGATTTCTTAGTCAAATTTTGATTAAAATTTGTTAAGTCCACTACTAGTGCTCTTAGATTATTTGAGAAAATCATGTGAACAGCTATAAATGCTATAGGTTGAGTTCATATGTCTATCTTTCATTTTAAGATATAAGAATTATAAAAAGAGCAATGCTTTTATTGTTATATTTTTTCATCTTTAGTAACATTTGTTTTTTTTTTGATACATTTGAAGAGAGGGTTTCGAACTCATGACCTCCATTTTAGAGGTTGTGGGTTTATGTCAATCGGACCCCAAGCCTTTGACAATAATATTTGTTGATATGACACATTTTAATAGTTTATATATATATATATGATATATCTAACACTTA
>QEOT01122899.1:0-39681 GCA_003123785.1 Pterocarya stenoptera
AATTGGCTCCTTTCATTTTCATATAAAGGTAAGTCGACAAAAGTCACTCCCAACAAAAGATATTGATTCGTTCCCATAAAGCGGAGAGATCAAGAAAAGGTGATATCTCAAGAAAAGGTGATAAATCGAGTTCCAAGTACTCATGAATAATCTGTGGTTGTATGTTGAGTTGAGCTTTTTTATAAATAATAATGAGTTGAATAGGTAAAGTGAGTTATGTAGAGTTTGAATATTAAGATGAATTTAATATTATTTATAAGAAATTAAAAAAAATTATAAATCTCACGTATAAATGTGTATTGAGATAAGTTTAGTAATTTAATAATTAGATATTTGGATATTAGATTTAATTTAAAATTAAACTAAATTAAATTGATCTCAACTGAATCTTGTAACCAAGCGATACTAAGAAAAACAAAACTCGCTCATATTTATTATTTACTACTTGGATACATCTGGAAGAGGTTAAGAAGAAAAAGAAATGAACACCCCTAAGCCTTACCGTATCTCTTTACAATTTGTCTACAACTTTTTAATAAAATGATATTTTTTTAAATGTTTATTTTAACTTTGATTATGTTTTTATTTGTTTCAAAATTTAAAAAACATTATTTTATTAAAAATTTGTAGAAAATTTGTAAAGCTATCATTCCTCTAAGAAGAATATTGGATAGGATGCGGCTACTTTACCACCCCATTTTGACCATTGGGGCCAGCGTAAAATTCTCTCTTTTTTTCACATTTTTTTAATATATTTAAACAATAAAAAAATATATCAATACATTTAAAATCATTTTTTTAATTATTAAATAAAAATTTTTTGACCAACAGTCAAATAGAAGTATCAAAATGAGTGAACGTACTAGTATTTTCCTATTAGATATTTCGCAGAAACGAGATAATGGTGTGTGACAGCCACGCCCGCTAACACTAATGTTTATAGCTCATGTACCACACGAAAATACGCTATAGATATCTTGGGAAAATATTGGTGGTTGGCATGTAGGCTAAATCCGAAATTAGGATTAAAAAATGTAATAAATTATGGTAAAGATAAATGATATTTATAATTTTGAAATGAATAAAAGTCGTGCAATTTTTTTAAAATAAGTGAGTAAATATAGAGTTTAAATGAAAAAAATATTAATTTTTTAATAATAAATCTTGTTTATTTTCAAAATAATTATATAGTATTTATACAATTTACGACTATATTAATATCACTCACAATTTTAATGATATAACTTTTAATGGTAAAATATAAATAACATCATCCATGTTCGATGGTATTTCTCTTTTATCTCTCATTCATAAACACATCCCCATTGTCTCACCCACCATAATTTCCATTTCTCCGTCATTCATGTCCACCTCCACACTTTTCTTTGATACCAACCTTTTCTTCTTTATTTCTTTCTATTTTCTTAATATTATACCTCCCACTACCATAACGCTATCGTTTATCGCTTGATGTATCCCTTCGTATGAATTGAATATTTTTTTCTTTTAAACATCTTAAAATATTTTTAAAAACTACGCCAATACATTAATAGTTATTTTTAATAATTAAATTAAAAAATTAAAATATATATATGAGAAGTCAAAACCATGAGACATACTATCATTTTTCATAACTTGATTGCTGTGATGGCTGGCAACAAAAAACCGGCGATGAAATACCAATAATCAAATGAATTGAAGATATAAAACATCTGTTGAAATGTCAAACCCTCCACCGTTATTTATTAGATATAAAAAAAATAACTAAAGATAAATGGATAACAGTATTTTGACAAGAGCAATGTTACACAATTTCTCAAACCTCCGTACATCATTTTTTTTAATTTTTTAATTTTCTTTTAATTTATTCTTTTTAAATTAATTCAATTTTTTATTTATTATTCATATATTAAATATTTGATAAAATAAAATAATAATAATAATTTAAAAAAATATAGTGTATAGAAATTGTGTGGATTTTCTATTTTGACAATAAAAAGGAATGGATAAAAGATAAATGTTTGTAATTGTTAGAATATAATTATTATGGATAACAAAAAGCTAGAAAATCGTAGCATTAATGGTCTATATAATTTAGAATATTTATTTCAAACATTATTAAAATATGCTTTATCATATTTTTATAATGAAAAATATTTTAGTAAAAAATAGATCATGTAAAAATAAATTCACAAATTGACGTGATTTGAAATAGTACATTAAATTGTAAATTTAGCATATTATATGAAATAATGTCAGTTTATAAATTAATTTTTATGTGATTGACTTTCTTTTTTATATTTCAAATACAAGAGTTTGAAGATGATTACATAATTGGTGTATTGTAAAGTCATGGTCTATCTATAGTATTTTATAATTATTTTAAGATAAATCTTCCGACTATCAAGTAAATAATTTATAATTAGCTTTCTTAATCTTGGGAGGAAAGTGTGGATGAATATAAAAAACGAGTACCCACTTTTTTAATGTTAAACACTATTAACTTTTTTTAATCAATTAATTAAATAAAAGTATAGGATAAATGATATTTGTAGTTTTGAAATATGTAATTTTTTTGGAGACATTGAATAAATACACGACTCGTATAAAAAAATTAACATTTTAATAATGAATCATATTTTTTTTTTAAGATTACACGGCACTTGCATATTCCTTATTATATCTATAAATAGTATATATATCACTTTTAAATAAAAGTATTTTTATTAATTTCATTTTAAAATAATTAAAATATTATATAATTTATACGGAATAAGATTGGATTTTATTTCATTCCAAAAGAATCAACCTCTTTATTCTTTTCTCAATATATTCTATTTTTGGTCCATAGCCAATTCCTTGAGCTATCTTCGATGCTCCATCTTTGCCAATGGAGCACGGCACCGCATTTTCTTTTATAAGTATAAAATATAAAGCAAAATGCTACTCTCATCCACAATTAGATCTCAATTTAGTCTTGAAATTCTTTTATTTAACTTTTACTTAATGATTAAGAAAATATTTTTTAATGATGGATTATTCACCTTATCTTCTTCTTATTCTTCTTCATTATTTTAATCTAGAGTCAAACGATGTCGTTACTGTATTATATATTAACTACGTGATAGAATTTAATATTTATAAATTATATCAATCTAAAAGTTATAAGATGGTCGTTAAATAAATAGAATAATAGAATAGAGTATAGATCACCCATGCCTTCACAGGGGTTCTAAAGATCTTAGAACAATAACAAAGATTTTAATCAACTCTAGAAGATTGTGTATGAAAGTTCGAGACTCTACCCTTTCGAGTTTCCTAAAATCATTGTTTCGTGTTTGGATTAAATTAATTAAAACCAACTTCAATTTCAAATGAGGATATTATAAAAATCTAACATCACACTCCAATTCTAAAATTATGATACCAAATCTCTTAATTGTTTATCACAACATAGAAAGTACACCATAATTCTACATTCATTTTTGTTATGAACTCTTATACTCATCATCTCTATACTACGTGCACGTTTGGAATTGTGGTGGAAAATATAGCTTATAACTCTACGACTTGTAACTAATAACTTAAATAATAAGTTCTATACTTCAAAAACTGTTTACTGTTTGATAAACTTGTATCTAAAACACTTTTTAAGTTAGTTACATTAATTTTTTAAAAATATACAGTTATTTACAGGAGCTTTTCGCAATTTGGTACTTTTTAAAAAAGTAGACTTGCAGTTTTTTTAGATGATTAAAACACTTTTTATAAATTTACTAAACATATCATTTTTTTAATTGAAAAGAGCTTTTAAACAGTTAAAAGCACTTTTTAAACTTTCAAACTCAATCCCAAATTGCATTTTAAACAGTTAAAAGCACTCAAAACCACACATTATTCTTTTTTTATATGTTTTTTTGTTTTATTCTTGCTAAATTTAAAAAAAAAAATTATATTCATAATCTACAAGAAAATAAAAAAATCATGTATAGTGTGTGATGTAAGAATGATGAATATAGTTTTTCTTTAATTATTGAGATAATAAAGAAGAGTAGTTAAGAAATCGATAAATAAATTTATTTTTACCTAGATATACTTGTCTCTTCTCGTAAAGAGGATAATTGGGGGGGATCGAATCTCCACATCTCCATAAAAATAAAAACTAATATTAACTCTTCCATTCTATTGTTGTCCACTAGTTCTTAACTTTAGGTGCAAACCAAGTTGGCATGTCCAATATGAGGGTCCTCCATCTTTCTCTTGGTTTCATGTGTTTTAAAAAAATAAATAATAAAAAAAACAGAATTTTGAATTAAAAGGGTTGAAATCGATGTTTTTGGCGCTGATGGGGAAGAGACTCTCTCTGCTCAATATGTAGATCTTATAATAATATAATTTATAAATATTATAAGACTTTCATTTATTTTCTAAGAAAATATAGATCTTATATGACATATATATATATATTCCTCGTCACACTTTATATATATATATATATAAAAGAAACCAAACTTCGATCTTGTAATTATGACATTATGTTTAAACATAATCTAGTGCTTGGAGCCCATTTTGTATCAAATATTGCATTCACGTGTTTCTAAAATAGTACGGATTCACGTGTAGAATTTGTGCAAATCGATTATTTCATGGCATCAAAAGACGGATTCATCTCGTACCCACGGTGATGTCGAGTTCATTGAGATTTCAGATAATCTATAAAAATAAAAATAAAAATAATAATAATAATAATAATAATAGTGAATAATTTATAAATAATAATAAATAATAATAAGGTAGTCTCAGATCAACTTATTAACCAAACATAATTTGAGATCTCATCACTTCGTAGAGTTGGAATAATATAGACTTTATTTGAAATTTTAGAAAAACGGACACTTATAATGGCTTTAATGGACTACCATTTGATGAGAATCGATCATTTACTGTCAACATATTATTTTTGTTGAATAAAATATTGAGTGAAAATTTGTTTTCGCTGATAATATGAGATAATTATATATAGGTAGGTAGATGAGATAAAATGAATTGAGATTAAAGTTAAAAGTTGAATAAAATATTATTAGAATATATATTTTTAATATTAATTTTGTTTTGATATTTAAAAAAGTTGAATTATTTATTTTATTTTTTATAAAAATTTAAAAAAATTATAATAATGAGATAAAATAAATTAAAAGAAATTACGAAAACAAACTGCACAAGTGTACATTCTTTTACCTTTACCTTGTATGCTCTCCTTTGGATGGAAATTGACCATGGAGTTGAAACGGGCTCGCCGACAGAGAGAACGATTAGGTTTGTAGATAGGGTTCAGATGGTGGGGGCTCCTCTACGGCCCATTTTGTTCCTAGCTTACCTATAGTATTTGCACGTACTACGCATCTAAGCTCATTTTGTAGGTTGGATTGGGCCTTTTCCAATCAAGGACATGATATTTCCTCTCTAGATTGACAGATTGATTTATATATATATATATATATACACATTCACTAAGAAACGGCTCCAGATGCGTTAGTCTCGGAGTATATCTGACATAATGATTTTAAAAAAAAAGTAAAAAATTAATAGTTTATTTGTATAGAAAAAGAAAATACAAAGTTAAAGAAAGATAAAAAATTAAGATTAAAAAAAAAATCTAAATTTCAGCAAAGTATGAGCATTGGTATGTATCTATATTGGATTATATATTTATTCTCTATATAATAATAAAATATTATTAATTTAATAATTTTTTTAATTTTTATTTTTATCACATTTTATAGTTCTACTAATTAAAATATTAATTATATTATAATCAAATTAATAATATTGAATATTAATAATAATTATAATTATATTCTAATTAAATTAGTAATTAATATTATATATTGAGTGTTTTAAGTATTTTATTAGTTAAATTTACTTAAAGTTAAATTTTACAATGAGAATGCTCTAAAGTGTTTCTGTTCTAAGGAGCAAAGTCATTTTAATTTTTTTATTTTAAAAAAATTGAAACAAAAATAAAGGAAAATGAGTACACTGTTATAACAAAAAAGACATGAAAAATAGACGTCAATTCATGTGTGTCGCGGGGCTATTAAGGTCATTTTGGTAAGACATGATTTTTCATTAAATTCTATAAGAGAGCTACACGTCAAATGGTCAAGGGTCTTAAAGACCTTTTGGTAAAACAAGATCTTTTATCAAATTCTATAAGGACCTTTTGGTAAAACAAGACTTAATGGAAAAATAAGAAAATGTAACAGAAAAACAACAAAATTTACTATTCACAGTTAGATAGCTACTTATTATAATAGAGTATATATATAAATTTATATGTATATGAAAATTTTATACACCATAATTCACTACAAGAAATATTGTATCTTGCCACGAATGATTTTGGTGGCAAAAAATATTATTTTTGTGAGAAAAATTCTATTCCCTTCAATTTTATTTGTGGAAGGCTTGTGAGATATAAGTCACCACAAAAAAATATTTTATTCCACGAAAGGTCCAAGTCGTGAAAAATACCAGACTATTTCCATGACAAATTCCGCAGCAATAGACTACTAATTAAGCTCGCCGTAAAAGCATATTTACATTCATCATTGCTCGTAGTAATAGGACCAATTACTGCTAGAGATACTAGTGGGTATTAATATTACCCACTAGAATATTTGGTGGACAACAAAAATTTCAAAAAAAAAAGTAATTGCCGCGAGATGCACTCGCAACAGATACTAAAAGAATTCGGAAAAAAAATTGTAAAAGCAAAAAAAAATCATAAAAAATTGTCTAATATAAGTTAAAATATATATATATAAAACAAAAAAGAATAATTGGTCACCCTAGAATCATTCCTTTTAAATTCAAAATAAGAAGTTAGTATTGTAAGGGCATCATATCTCATTATAAGACCAACAAAAACGAATTATTAAAGGCCCTCTCTCTCTCTCTCTCTCCCTCTCTCTTTGCATTCAAGTCAATAGAACACTACTGTCCAGTAATAAGATCAGATGCTAAATATGGATAGCAACACAACTACACATTTAATCCCATCACTTCGCACATGGCATCTGGCCACTTCATAAACTGCACAATAATGCCCATTGCTTCAAACTGCACAATCATATCACAACTACTCCACATGGTATTGGTCACAATAATCCCACAACTTTACAATCACAACCACAACCACACCACAAACTTCACACTCAATCCCCATTGCTTTTTACTACACATAGCCACACCACAAACACACCATTCAAAATCCAGGGTTTACAACACAACGCATTCATAATAATTTCTTAGTTACACAAATCACAACCATATTACAATCTACATCACAACTACCGTTTCACAAACACGATAGTTTTAAATGTAAGGGATAGAAAATATACCATAAATCAGGGTTTCGGTCTAGGCATGGAGAAGTTGGGTTGTTGGCATTGGGAGTCTAGGTTGGGTCTCATGGTGGAAGGTTCACAGCAAGGGAGAGGAGACCGCGGTGGAGCTGTCGGCTTGCGGTGACGCACAGACAGCTACCGAGAGAGGAAGACAAACAATGGGCTGTGGGAGGCATTGGGACTGAGTGTGGGTTGATCGGCGTAGGGGAAAGTGAGAGAGGGACACAGATGATCTGTTCCCGACCATGGTGTCGTGCCGGGGAGGATGGTAGCAACGGAGCCCTAGTCTAGATAGAGAGACGAAGGAGAGAATGGAAGGGAGAGAGATTTGAGAGAGGGAGAGTGAAATCGAGAGGGATGAAAGGGAGTGGTGGCGGCGCTGCATCTGTGGTGGCGGTTGTGTGTGTGTGTGTGTGTGAGAGAGAGAGAGAGAGAGAGAGAGAGAGAGAGAGAGATGGCAATGTTGAGGGAGTGAGGGGCTGAGGGAGAGGATGAGGATGGTTGGCTAGCGACGGAGTGCTTGTGGTGGCCAAAGAGGTTGCTGGCAACGGTAGCGCTAGCTAGTTTGCAGGGAGGGGCATTGGGGAGTTTTCGGCTTGGGGGGTTGATGGTGCTTGGAGGGAGGGGCAGAGAGAGAAAATAGGACATAAGGGAGGGAATGAGGGTTTTATCCAAGTGATCCTAGCCTTACATTCTAACTCTAATCTAAGGGTGGAGATTAAAAATAACTCTTTTTATGTGTTTTATATGGAATAGTTATTTGTGACGACTAGCCCCAAAAAGTTAGTACATTCTTGCTAACATTGTGATTTAAGTGTCTTATATGGCAGACTTATTTGCGGCAACACGAAGTCGCCACAAAAAGTTAGTTTTACTGACAACTTTTTGGTCATCGAATATTATTTTGTGGTAAAGGTTGATTTTTTTTACATGGACGTTGTTTGTAACATCAGGTAAGTATTTTCCACCAACTTATGTCTTGGAAAAAGAACTTGTGGGAAATGGACAAATTTATTGTAATGACATTATACCTTCGTCCCACTATGTAAGACATGACATATTTATTTCCATTAGATAATTATTTATTGGATAATAGAGAATCATCCAATAGTGATTATAAATGTGTCGCATCTTACATAATGAGATGAAGGTGAAATGAGAATGTGTTGGATATCATTACTTATATATATATATATATATATAGGAGAAAAGGAGTGCTACTCCCACTGATAAAGGGTACCGAGATGTGTATCGAATGGCGAATAATATATATTCTGTTTTGTTTTATTTTTAATGTATATGTGTGTGTATTTAAAAAAAAATACTAAAAAAACACACATACTTAAAAGCAAAAAAAAGTGGTATCCTTTGTTGGTTGATAAAACATTTTTCAAACGAGAAACACTTTAACTACAAAAAAATTATATAAAATTAATCTTACAAATTAATGTGCTTTGACGTGATTCGTCAGTTTATAAATTTATTTATTTTTTGAATCATATAAATTTATTTTTATTTAACAAGCATTTGTGTTTCAACCGTTTTGTAACTGTGCAAGTAACAAAACTCATAAAAATGCAGCAATGCATGAGATGTACATGACCTTACTAAACGCTACCTGTCTGTCACAAGAAAGGCCACAACCATAGTAGACTAATGCAAGTAGCATCACTGTAGCAACACCACATAACAGCCCCACGATCTGCTGCTTTGTCTGAATTCTATGCAATTTGCCAGACTATGGAACTGGAAGGCAGCCTCCTGTCCCATGCATGCATGGCCGGTGCCCAACGCACCACATGATGGGGGCTGCACTACTTCTAATTGGCCTTAGGATCGACGACTTTAAAAGAAACAAAAACAAAGTTAACGAGCATTTGCATTGATACATGCATATACTTATCTAAAATTATCTCTTTTACATATTCATTTTGCCATTCAAGCAAAAATTTTATATTGGCTTATGCATACTTGTGATAAAATAATAATAAAATATTTTATATTATTTTATTGTTATTAATTTTTTTTTAAAATTAATTTTTTTAATATATATTTTACAATTAGCATCCACTACATATATTTGACATTAATAATACAAATGTAACAATAAAAAATATAATTTTTTTATATATTATATTAAAAATATTTATATAATATATTATAATAATAAAATGAATGTAGAGGTGAATGTTTGTTGTGTTGTTGAGGGAGAAAGAAGAGGAAATAATTGTGAGAGAGAGTGAGAGGAGAGAGAAATAATTAGTAAACTAATATTTGAAGAATAAATAGTAACTCTCCAAATTTAAATAAATATTGTTTATAACTAACTAAATATTTAAATATACATAAGTCAATATAGAGAAATTTAAACACATATTATGCAAATATGACTTTACATATTCATATGCATAGACTAATGTAGATGCTGAATCATGATAAATGCACCTCTAATTAACCCAACTGGCAAAATATTCATCACGTACGAAATTTATAATACGCTTGTCTGGACAGCCCAATTAAACAATTTAAACTTTGCTGGATCATTTTTACTTCTCTAGCTAGCTGTGGCCGCTGCCAATTACAATTCTTTGATCCCTTGCTTCGCCGGCGTCGCCGGACTTCCGCTCCATCGGTTTCGTACGCACTCGGCACGTCCATATATATATATATAAATATATATATATTCACATATACAATGGATGGAGTTACTGTGCATGAATGCAAGAATCCACTGGTTTCTTGGTCCTCCATGGATTATAAACACAAAGTTCGCTATATCTCTCTAGACTAGAAGGGACCAACCAAAATGCACCACTCTCAGTTGCCTCTCAGGAAGAGAGTGCAAAACTGCTTTTACCGGTTGCTGCTGCCAAGAACTGCAGAGTGGAATTTTCCCTTTGTATTTTTAATTAACAAAAGAGCCTATAAACAGACTGTGGGGCAGTCGGCCTAGCCTGGAAGAGATACTCAACAAGGCTTTTTATGGAAATTGGTTTTGTTAATAATTATTTTAAAGTACAATGATTTTATATTGAAAAAAAAAAAACCTACATCCTGATAAACTCTAATTATTTTATTCAGATAAACATCAGGCATCATTCAGGTTACATTTGATAATTAAGTTTAAATATAAAATTTTTATATCATTTCATCATTATAATTTCTTTAAATTTTTATATGAAATATAATAAATAAGTTAATTTTTTAAAAATTTAAAATAATAATAATATTAAAATATAATATTTTAAATTTTTATCTAAAATTAAAAATTCTCATATTGCTTTCAAACCTAATCAGTGAGTTGATGGGTTGGCATCGGCAGAAGAGAAAAAGGGGGTGTTTGCTTGTTACTTGGATGACTTACTTTAAAGCTGCCGACAACGGACAAGTCTTGATAAATATATGGAAAATGAATTACACAATTTTTTACAATACTTTACATAATTTTTTTACAATATTTTACGTAATTATATTTTAAATGAGAAATAGTTTTATAAAATATCTTATAAAAGTAATATTATTTTATAAAAATATCTTCATTTTATAATATTATTATATAATATGTTATGCAATATATTATATATATTATTATTCTAAATATATTAAATATAACAATCCAACACCCCCTTACCCAATACACAAAAACATTTCTTTAATTTTGGAATGAATTTCGGAGTTTTTTTTTTTTTTTTTTAATTTAACCAACTTTTAAATAAAATGAATCAAATAAAAATAAATAAAGAAAGTAATTATTTATTTATTTATTTATATCTTGATCTTGCATACCAATAATAAATTCTCGATATAATAATGGTTAAGATCGTAATCATTACTCAACTTAAAAGGATAAGAGAATAAAATAAAGATATATTACATGAACATTATTTTATTATAAATATATATTTTATTCACGACAAATATAAAAAGTAAAAGAGATATATTTTCTCTCAACTTTAATTTCTCTTTGCCCAATGCCAACATCCTACTTTATTTACTTTGGACACTTTGGACAGGTTGGATACCTTCATCTTGATTTGTTTATAAATAAAATAATCAAATTAACATCTTTAATGGTTTTTTTTTTCTATTTTCTAAAATATATTATTAATTTTTTTTATTTTATATATTAATTTTTACAATATATTATATATTAGTTTATTTATTTTTTTTCGTATTATTTAAATATTATATTTTTAATATTTTTTTAATAAAAATATAACAATAAAAGAGAAATTAATTTAAAATATTTACAATAATAAATACTTTCTATAACAAAATGCAAAATAAGAATCAAATATATAAAAAAGTCACATTTAAATGAATCTATTTATATTTAAAAAAATATATTATAAAGGAGTGCTAAACTGCACCCCATCCATTACTTTATTTGATTCATTTTTTTTGTTTCCCCATTTTATGGAATGGTGAGTGGGTTAGAGCTTTTCGAATTATTTTCGTTTTTTATTTTTATATTTTAAAAAAGAAGAAATATTTATTCCAAATCTTATATTCTTGATTTTGATTTTAATTTAACTTAAACGATGCATGATTTCAACGCATATTAGAAACTATTGTGATTTTGCATTTAAAAAAAATAAAATAGAAAAAGAAAAATGTAATATAGATATGTCGTAATTGTCCTACTTCTCAAGAGCTATCATTTCTACGGCATAATCCCACCTACTTTAAGCAATTATTTACTGCAAAAAATAAAAAATCATACCAAATAATACAATAAATATCCTAAAATAAATTATACATATTAAAATATTCGATTAAAGTCTGTGAAATAATGAAATGTTATTTCCAATTTTCCAGCACGACATTGAAGAGGGAGGGACAAAAAATTAAGAATAATGCTACACATCCCGCTGGGGCTCCCGCTAGGGTGTATGCTTGATTTTTGATGTGTTTTTTTTTAACTATTTTTTTATATTGATTTTATTAACAATTTTAAAAAAATAAATAAAAATTAAAATATTATTAAAAAATATGTTCTTAATCACTAAGTAAAATAAAAAAATATTTTTATTTTACTTAGTGATTAAAGAAGTATGTTTTAATAATTTTTTTTACTTTCTATTTAAAGAAGTATTTTTTTAATGATATTTTAAATTTATTTTATTTTTTAAAAATATTTAAAATTGTTAAAAACATCTACATATAAAAAAAACTTAAAAAATACACATAAAAAAGTGAGGCTACACCCCAGCGGGGGTTGTAGCACGACTCAAAAACTAGCAACAATTAATTTTTTTATTGAATTCTCTGATTTTCGAGTGATAATGATAATTTTTTTTTAGTAGAGAGTAGGATAGTGATAATTTACAAATTTACTTGTGTAGGTAAATAAATAAATAAAGTACGCAGGATTTAGGAGGGAGTTGAATTTTAATATAAAAGAGAGAACTCACAGAACCACCCGCATCTGAAATTTAAGAAATACATTGAACCATCGATGCACGCAATCAATCTGTAGGGACGTCGGAAGCCTCCCATAACCCAGATCAGCAACATCTCCTTTACCTATAAGTTCTGCTATATCTCCCGTGCAAATAATAAAGCAATAGGATATAGCTACAACGAAAAATTTGTGCTATAATTGCAAAAACATGAGTATCTCATAGCCACGATAAATCATTTTATCTCATCATTTTAAATGATCATTCCTAACATGAAAAATATGACATAATAATTGTTAAAATTACACAATTACTAATATTCTCATTAATTTTATCTGTTAAGTCTATCTAGAAGTAGATGAAGATACTATATGTATAGCGGTTGTTACTTCAGACTGACAGTAAAAAAAAATATTGAATCGTACAACTGTTGATCTCTTTGAGCACATAGACGAGATAGAATGTTTAATGCATTATGTATTTATATTTTTTCATTATTACAGGAGCACCTACTATATTTAGCAAATATTACAACTACAGTTTCTAAAAATGAATGGATTTTGTACTTGCAATAGACACAAATGAATCAACATGGACAATTATGTTAGAATAAACTCAACGTACTCTCTGCCCATCCTATAAATCAAATTACGTCATAAGCACTCAAAATCTCTTATTCTTAAACTTCCCACTGTTGTAAATATATATTTAAATAATTAAGATACTAAATTATATATAAAGTCTATACTTCTTTCTTTACTTTGTATATTTTGTTCAATTTTTAGTTAAATTTATTTTTTTCCTTCTTATTTATTATTTTATACTATTTTTAATTTTTTTTTATAGTTATCAATTGGGTATGCTTGCCGCGCACGTTGCTTTTACTAATATGTATATATATATATATATATATATATAATATAGTAGCCGCGGAGGAAAAAAAAGAAAGAAAATCATAGTTACCCCAGGTATTTACAAGATTAAAAATAAAAAAAGGGAATTGTTTGTGTATCAGTGGCTACAGACTCAACTCAAAACTATTTGCCCATTGTTTTTATTTTTTATTTTTATTTTTATTTATTTTTACCATTTTTGGACAAAAGATAGATCACAACTCATGTTTTGATCAATTCATAAGGTCCTGTTAAAGAAGAAAAATATTAGTTGGTGTTAACATATAAAATAAATAATAAAATTGATCTCTTTTTATCAATTTAAATTTTTGAGATAATTGATAATTTTACATGATATCAAAATATATGTTAAAGGTTTCAACTCTTATTCTATATTTTATCTCATTTAATTAAATATTCTATATATTAAATTATCTATTAAAAGAAGAGTCTAACCTACGTGTAAGAATGAGCGTTAAGATATAAAATAAATAATAAAATTTATCTATTTTAAATTTTTTTAAAAAAGTGATGATTTAATAATTCGCTAGAGATTGCTAGCTCCTTTGTCCGGACAAATCATTCCGAGGATAAAACTTGCAGTACTAGCTAGCTTTGTCTCATGTTAGCTTTGTCTAATGGTCCATTAATGAACGGCACAGACCGACATTCTAGAACGAGAGCTGCAGGCAATTATAACTCCCAAGCAATATCAATAATAACTACAGAAAAAACCAACGCAGAACTCAGAATCCCTATGATCATTATATATATATATATATATTTTTTTTTTTTCAAGGCAATTTGTACGTACGTGAAATGAAAATCATACAGAAATTAATAGGGAAGAAATAACATATATAACCAAATTAAATGGAGGAGAAAATAACAATATAAGAACAAAATGATTTGAATTCCCATATATATATATATCAATGTCGATCATGAAATCTGAGAAGTACTAGACGATCATACCTTCACATTACCACAATTTTACAAGATGAACAAAAGCCAAAAGTGTCAAAATGCAGCTTATTAATGTTTTAGTTATAAAAAAATTATATAAAAGTAAAATAGTAAATTTATAAATTAATGTGATTTTAAATAATTTGTTAAATTTTTTTATATTAAAAGTAAACGTAATTTAATACAGTATATCAGATTATAAAATTACTTTTAATATAAAAAAATTTAACGAATTATTTAAAATCAAATTAATTTATAAATTTATTTTTATATAATTTTTTTTATCCGTATCAGTAATAAAAAAATAATAAAAACCTCCGATACAAGCAGATATTAAAATTTTGCATTGTCTCTATATATCAGTGGGCCCAGAGGGGTGGTAGAGAGTGCAAGTGGAGCGTGTAGATGGAAAGTGTGCTAGACACATTCTCTGGATGGGACACCGTTAGATTGAAGATTGGAGAATCAAGACGTACAGAGATGAATAAAACTAAATACTTTACGGTATGGATAAGAACAAGCTTGACAAGTGTCCCACCACCTGTAACCAAAAGTACACACGCAAAACCTGTCTAGTTTACACGTATCCTGGACTTCTTTCCTTTGCTCTTCTATATAACTCTTCAGTACTCGCAGGCTTTCTAGCGCTTACCACGTACAGAGCAGGAAAATTGAAGGGAACGCTTGAAAGAAGTGGGTGTGCTTTCTTTTAGTTAGAGATCAGCCTGTTGTTTGAAATTGTGGGTCTATTATTTTGGGGGAGAGGAATTGAAGAAGAATGGCTCAGGCGGTGGGGAGGAACTTAGCAGCTCCTTTGCTGTTTATAAACTTGATCATGTACCTTCTTGTGGTGGGTTTTGCTAGTTGGTGTATTAACAGGTATATCAATGGCCAAATGAACCATCCCAGTAAGCTCTCTCTCTCTCTCTCTCTCTCTCTCTCTGGGCTTTTGACTATCTTCAATTGAGTTAAACAAATTTTTTGACAAACTATTTACAGGTTTAGGGGGCAATTCTGCGACAAGTTACTTCTTAACCATCGCCTTATTGGCTGGTGTCCTTGGCGTGGTTTCAAAGTTTCTTGGTGGCAATCACATCAGAGCTTGGAGGAATGACAGTCTAGCCGCTGCAGCATCAACATCAATGGTGGCATGGGCCCTTACTGCACTAGCTTTTGGGTAAGTTCTCGACATCCTCCTCGTATTCTCGTATTTATGTACACGTGTGCGTTGGTGATCAAATAAACTAACACCCGACAAATGCTTCTACTTGACCTGCTTGTAGGTTTGCGTGCAAGGAGATAGACATAGGAGGGTACAGAGGGTGGAGACTGAAGGTAGTAGAGGCGTTCATAATTATTCTAACGTTCACCCAGTTGTTGTACGTTTTGTTACTTCATGCTGGGGTGTTCAGCAGCAAGTACGGTCCCGGTTACCGTGACAGAGATTATGGCATGGGGCCGGCAGCCGGTACCACTGACCCGACGCCTAAGGGTGTCGGGGTTGCTGGTTCTAGGGTTTAAATCACGCACGTGTATATATACATGACAGTACTACTAGTACTCATGCATGCATATGGTTTCTTCTGTTGATTTCATCTTTTTTTCCTGCAATTTTAGTTCATGAGTTGTTGGCGTGATTAAGTTTCTTATTTGGTTGTGGCTGGGAGGATCTTCTGTTGATTTTATCTTTTTTTACCTGCAATTTTAGTTGAGTTTGTGGCGTGATTAAGTTTCTTATTTGGTTGTGGCTGGGAGGATCCGATCGATGTCTACTTGTAATTAAATGTCATGATCTTACGATATATGTACGAGGTTCCTGCATCTATCATGTGTACATATAGTGTGATGACTTTGGCCTATTTACTGGTTCATTTTAGTATATATAATGTATCATGTTTAATGCTACAACAGCAATATTTACTGGTTGCTCTATAAACCGATCATTTTTTGTGGGGGAGGGAGCAAGCCTAGATGAAACGTCGACAATCGCGCACGGATTTAGGAAAATGGGGAAAAAAAGATTTTGCTCGATTTGCTTTCGGCATAAGCGGGATCAATAATACATTAATAAACAAACCCGAAACGCTCTTGGCTTTTAAGATCATGATCATTTTCTCTTCACCATTGAATACTAGTATACTTCGTCATTTTCTTTTTGACCAGTGAAAGTGAACGAGAACTTAGCCGCGGGTTTGCCGGACAAAGAGTAAGGAAATCCATTTCGATGCTTCAAATGCCCCACCTATAATGGCCGACAATATTTAGTACTTCGGATAATGAATAATACTTGTTGATTCAATACTACGATATATAGAAGTGACAAACATCAAGAGAATCGTACTCGTACTTGAGTTCGATTGTTACGTCTTTACAAGTTTCAATGGGTTTTTTAGACGCTGTAATTGGGAGGACACGTGATACAAGTGCACAAGAGAAAGAAGTATCGAATAGACACGTGTGACAACATGCAAATATGAAAGTCGAGGTCTTCACAATCATCAGAGCCTTCTCTTTTTTATTTATCAGTACAATCCATCAAAAGCTTTATCAACCACCGGCAAGCATATTAACCTCTATAAACATATATATATAAATATTTATATGAAGCACTTCACAACTTTGATATTGTGGAGATTCCTACTCACTTTCGACATTGTTGTCATCATCTGAGAACCATACCCACCATCCGATAATGGCTCAGTTAAACATCGGATTTTGTTACCTGTTTATTGTTATTTGCTGTTTTATCCAACAAACCTCCAATTGATGGCGCACTGAAGTATATGTTTTTGTGTTACCTGCGTAGTTCTATCTTAACCATCAGCAATGGGCACTTGCTCTGCATGCAAGAGCAATTTTGCCACCAACTTGGCTAGGGTACCGGACTACAGGCGAACGAGAAAAAGGAAGCATTCTTTATACATCCAACAAGGCTAGTGGATAAATTTGGTTTGATAAATGGCTTCCTCAGTCCGAAACACATCGAATCAGATCACCTGTAAGGCTTTTTAGCAGAAAATGCAATGGTGGAGGAATTAATAAACGAGGACAATCACAGCTGGAATGAAGTACTAATAGAAGAAATTTTTAACATAGAAGAAGCAACTCAGATATGCAGCATCCCATTGAGCAAGAGAAGAGGGGTAGACAAAGCTGTTTGGGGGTATACAAAAGATGGGAGATACACAGTCCGAAGTGCTTATTATGAAGAAAAAAATAAAGAAAAGATAGCTGTGGGGGAAAATCTCAAACTGGCAGATTAAAAAACAGATGTGGAAGCTTGAGTGGAACTTGAATGTGCCAAAGAAAGTAAAACATTTCCTGTGGAAAGCTTTGCAATCAATCTTGCCTACAAAATTGAATCTGTGGAAAAGGAATGCGGTGGAAGATGTAACATGTCCTATCTGTAAAAGAGAGGAGGAATCTATTCAGCATGTCTTGTAGACCTGTCCAGCGGCCTCTGACGTATGGGCTGAGAGATCTAGTGGCTTGCATAAATGGTGTTGTGAAGTAGATTTTCCTCAACTCTGGCAGAGACTAACGAAGACATTGGAAAAAGAGAAGTTGGAGAGAGTAGCAATAATAGTGGCAGGCATTTGGTTCAGAAGAAATAGATTTGTTTTTAATGAAAAGTTTGATAGTCCAAGTTCGGTAATGAAACAAGCTGAATTGACGATGTAAATGTATCAAAAGGCAGAAGAAAGACAAGGTGAACATAGAAGAAACATGGAGAATAAGCAGGTGCAATACAAGGTGGTTGCCACCTACTGAATATTTCATGAAAATTAACTATGATGCCTCAGTTAATAGAGAAGAAAAGAAGATGGGAATTGGGATGGCAGCCAGAAATCATGCAGGAGAAATTCTGTTTTCATACTGTGTTGGAAGGAAATTTGTGGGGGAGATTGAAGTTGCTGAAACACTAGCATTGTGGAAGGCAATGGAGACAGCTGCAGAACTAAATTTGCAAGGAGTTATCTTTGAAGGGGATGCACAGACAATAGCAAAAGCAGTAAATAGCAAAGATGTTTATCATGGGTGGATAGATCAACAAGTTTTGGATATTAAAGAGGTTCTATCTCATAGGCCATCTTGGTCTGTACAGTCCATTTTCAGAGAAGGTAATAATGTAGCACATATGTTGGCAAAGAGAGCTATGCAGAGAGATGAGGAATCTTTTTGGATGGAAGAAATTCCTACTGAGTTTGTATCTGTAGTAGATAGGGAGAAACCTTGTAATGAGCTATGCTGAGCAATTTCTTAATGAAAAGTGATCACGTGGTACGGGTTAAAAAAAAAAAAACCAAGGCTAGTGGATTAACATAACTTCAGCTGATACGGCAATGCCAATCCAACAATTCCAATAGTTTAAAATTGTACTAACATTCTGCTTGATTGCTCTAAGATATTGAGCTTGGTATATATGTTGAAGCATCAAAGACTAATTTCATTAGTTAGAAGCATTGAAACCTCAAATAACATACAGAAGTAGATATTCAAACAAGAAAACTTCCTTCGTGCTAAAAAACACCATTTAACATCACCCACAAACATTTAAAAATGGATTCTTCAACAGCACTGATCTAGTAGTAGTAGTAGTTAAACAGGGGAATAGGAAGAGAGGAGGGTGGCAGGGGGGTTCTCTAAGAGGCAGAAATTCATAAACTTTAGGAGGAAGAACCTTCATTTATAAAACCTTCCTTTCGACCTTCAAATCCAGGACGCATTAGCTTTTTCTCTCTCTTCGCAATTCGACGCATTTTCTTCTCGTGAATCTTATGTGATATATTTTCTGACCTCTTTTGCTGCTTCTCTGCTTTCATCTTCTGTGTGGTCTGCAGCCTCTCTGTCCATTTCTCAGCATTCTTCTGATGCCTCTTCTTCTCCTTTTGTATACTCCTTTTCAACAGACTTGGATCATCATGAACTTTAATCCCAGCTGCTCTACTCGTTGCCGCTTTCCACGAATGCTTCTTCGAGATAACCAGACCTTTCTCAGGATCTTCCCTCGCTTCTTTCAATTTCTTTGCCCTTTCAAGCTCCTTCATCTTCGAAAGTTTCCTCTTCTTCTTCTTTCCATGCTCTTCCTCATCCCCAAGTTTGACATGAGTAAATGCAAGTTCCTTTGAAGCCTCTGCTATATCCTTACCAATTTGATCTGCAGAACTACTAGTTGTTGGTTTCTTTTCGTCATAAACAGAGTCTCTCTTGCGTTTCTTCTGCTGAATTCCGTTTCTGTATTCTCTCTCATTCCTTTTCTTTGCTCTGTTGGAATCTTCGGAATTCCTATTTGCTCTAGACTGTTCAATTTTTAGATGCAGCCGTTGCCGAAGTTCCTCTAATGTCACCTGCCGATTATTATCTTCACCTTCAATGCCAGAAAGAATAGGCTTGATTTCTATTTCCTCATCATCACTATCATTCAATTGTTCTTTCTCCAAACTTTGCTTCAGCAAATCAAGGGTTGTTGCAGAAGACTTTTCTGGATCCAAACGATCTCTTCGAGCTTTTTTAATGTTCTCCCTTGATTCCTTCTTTGCCAAAGCTTTTTCGGCCTTGCTGAGGCCCTGAAACCATGGCTTATCCTTATCATCATTGGGCAGATAGAACTTTGCGGGGATTAACTCAACTAACTTGTCAAAGAACAGAGAATGATGATGAATGATAGACTTCAAATCGGTATCTGGTTTAAAATCAGTTATAGGGATTTGCCTTTTTTTCTTCATCTGCATGGTGATGAAAATGAGGCAAGAACTAATGAGAGAGAGAGAGAGAGAGAGAGAGAGAGAGAGAGTCAACTATTGCATATTGTCAATCTATGTATTTGTTCAAATTTTCCATTACATACATTTCCTTCTCTATTTATGTTATCGAGAAGGAAAACCAAAGAAGTTCGTAAGCTTAATGACCTCAATCAGTTAAGAATGCTTTTTCTTTTTTGAAATATATTAAGACATGAAAAAAGGCCAGGCCCGAGTACAAAGCGAGTATACAAAAGAACCTAGATACAAGCTAAGAGCTGCGAAAAAGCAGCGTAGAGATCATTGAAAGAAGTGCCATTCAATAGAATAGAAGAATCCCAAAATAATAAGGTATGATAAAAAAAAAGTCCCTAAACCCTTCCGGTGAAGGCTCCACCTCCTCAAAACAACGACTATTCCTTTTGTTCCAAGTGCACTACATCAGTTAAGAATGCTAAATTGCAGACAAGATGCTCTTCGCGCAACAAAGTTTATCCCCTAGAAAATACTCGAGCTTTTTTCAGGTACCAGCGTACATTCCATTTAGTTTTCTTTGAAAGAAAGACATCAGTGAAATTTTGCATTTTTCCCCTAAACGAGCAAGATGTTTAGAAATGGCTACAAATCAAACAAACAACATAAACCCTAACACTCCCTTTGGTTAGTTACCCATAAACAGAAAACACTGAGTTTGGGTTTTAAGAAACTGGAGGAAGATGAAGTAAAATGCCAAATTGAAACGTACCGTTAAAGTTTCTAACAAAAAACATATTTAAAGAAAAAGGAAAATAGAAAAAGAGGCATCGTAAGGATTTCTGTTTCTCAACTACCAAACAAATCAAAACAATATCGTTGAATTTTCTCGCTTCCAATTTGAAAGCAACCATTTTGATTCGGGGGTAGAGTCTGAAAGTATAAGTTGTTGTTTGTTTCGAAGTTTTCCCAAGAGAGAAAATCACAAATCATAAACCCCAAAACCCCCAAAAATTTCTGGGAAAGCAATTATCTTCAGGAAAAAAGAAAAAAAGAAAACATACCTTCGGTATCTATCGGTTCAACAGCAGGGAAAAGAGCCGAATACGTTGGCCTCTGGGTTGGGGGCTCAGGGGAGAGAGAGCGCGAGGAAGAGAGGCGCGGCTAGATGTCGTTGGAGGTTTGGAACAAAAACCTTTGGAAGTACGATGGTGTTGGTACTGGCGGGTCGTTAAATTGGGTTTGCACACTAAAGACCGTTGGGCCCTCTTCAACGTAGTATCTAATGGCCTTTGATCTTTGCTCTTTGGGCCGAAAGAATTAAAGCCCAATCATCTCCTAAACCTTTTTCACATTTTCCTTTTCTTTTTTAGTAGTACAAAATTCATTTTAAATATAGGCAACGCGCGTGAATATTCAGTCATATGAACACATTAACTACTTAAAATTATGTGACCTGATCTAGGCATGTTAATTGACCAATGAGACAAATTATAAGGAATTAAAGCGCAGAAAATAAACTTAAAATAGAATATATAGGAGATCATGAGAAGGCTACATGAAAATCGTTGATCATGAATTAATAATATTGCTTAAAAAAAATATACAACAAAGAAAAAAAAAATACTTTAATTATGAGATCAGGCGGCCAGGGCCCTTGAATATTACACTACAGTACCATTTCTATGTGTGGTGGAACGTACTACGGACCATTTGCATGCGATTTTCGTGTTGAAGTAATAGCTAGCGCTATAACAAATTAGCTGCATGACATATATTCTTGAAGATCGATGGTTATGGATTCATGATATCCAGAACGGAGATGATGACGATGATAATATATATATATATATAAATATATTTATATATATAGCTTAATTTCAATGGAAAGTGGGGTTCTTGATTAGAAGTCCATGACAAATTAGCAGCCAGTCGTGGTTATTAGGTCTTAGTTTTGATATTATATATTAAAATGATCAAGTGAATTAGCACAGTAATTAGTAGTACTTAAAATGATCATGCATGCAGCTTTAAAGGTGGTGGAAAGTACGATGTGTAATTCTTTAGATTGTTATTCCAATAAAGATGCTCTTAAGAGGAATGGAATGAGGGAGTGAGACAAAAGATAAAATATAAAATTTTCATTTTATCTCATCTCATCTTATTATTACACATTTTTTAAATCTTGATATAAAATATAATAAACAATTCAACTTTTTTCAAATCCTAATTCAACCTTTTCAAATTTCAAAACAATAATAATATTAAAAAATAATATTTTAAACTTTCATCCAAAACCAAAAATTCTCATCTCCCCCCTCAAACCTATTCTTAATTGGTGAAAATAGTACTCCTAGCTAGTCAAATAATACTTCTATATAAATATATATCCATTATATCTTAAAAGTGGCTATTTGATATGAACATGAATGAATAGTAATTCGTGTTTGACATTTTTTTCCCTTTTTTTTTTCCCATTTATGCCCCTGTTTTGCTTGGCCTTATTACGTTTTTGTCTCTCTAGTTTTCAAGAATTTTAGACCACACATAAATCCTCTCTCTCTCTCTCTCTCTCTCTCTCTCGACCACTGCCCACGCCGCCAGCATCGAGTCCAACTCCGCCGCTATCCACACCACCAACAATGGTAGTCCAGCTCCGCGTTCTTTGAGTGTGGTGGTAGTATTTAATGTGGTGGCAATCATGCTATTTTAGTTTCATGCAACTCTAGTTGACTACTAGGTGGCAAGCATTATTCATAGCAACCTTGATTCCATGATTGTAGGATAGAGAAGCGCTGAAAGCATGCTACAATGCAACTATTTCTATTTTTTTTCTTCCTCACCTGTACATTCTTGTAGAATTTTTTTAATACCAATTAGAATTGCTCAAGTCTCATAATCACATTGCAATGCCTGCCTATTACTTAAGCGAATACCCCAATTAGTTGATTGTTGGCCAAACAATTCTGAAATGCAAATTTAGTTTAAATATTGTGCTTGAGTTTTGTGAGAATGGTTTAGCACATTGGAAGAAAGATATATATATTTTTTTGTAAGAGTAGAAATATAGTCTATAAGAGGGGTAGGGGAGATCAATATATTTTGTCTCTGATATACTTCTCTTATTAGAAGGTCACAAAACTACTGGTTTTAGTGTATGGTTCATATGTTTGTTTTTTTTTTTTATAGGTAAAAGCATATGATTCATATGTTAGGGACAAGCCTTATAAGGTATTGAAGAAAGGTAGGACATGGTAGGAGAGGTTGTAAGAACTGGCACTACCTGATACAATTGAGTTCTTGTATTGACTGTGACCCAAATTTTCATGAACTTGTTTAATATATATTTCAAGATTGTTTGGCTTATAATTTCTTCATAGAACTTAAGAAGTAAGAATCAAGATTTTGAGAAGGAATTGACTTTCTTTTTCTGCAGAGGAGTTTCTCATTTTGATTCATCTACCTTTGATGAAATGGCCTCAAATTTTAAATAAATAAAATATTTCTATTTTAGAGGCTGCTGTTGCAAAATTCTTACTTCGTTTTTGGATCAATTGATATACAACTTATGATTGAAAATAGGGAAAAAGAGATAAAAGGAGACAAGTTACTCTACAAATGAATTTTTCTAGAGGCTCATTAATTCAAGGGTGGCTTGCTTTTGTGATCATCTAAAGTCCCCTATACCTTTAAGTCTTCTGTACATCAATTAGAAAAAGATATTGATGGTTTATTTTATGGTGACAAACTTGATTAGTAGTATATGCTAGATTCACTACAAGAAATAAAGCCTTTTCCAGCGATTATAAAATCGCTGGAAAAAAAATCGCCGCAATATACTCTTATTTCCAGCGATTTTCGAATCGCCGCATGAGTCAAAAGCATTGCTTCCGAAAATGGCATGCTGAAATTATTGTTCATTAATTTGCGGCGATTTTATGATCTTTTGCGGCGAGTAACTATCGCCGAAAATAATATTTGTAACTGTAGCAGTGTTTTTATTGCGGCGAATGGTTAAATCGCCACAATAGTTACTTCTGCGGTGAATAAAAAGCGCTGCAAGAAAATTTCGAAATGGGTATGTCTTTTTGCGGCGATTTAAGTCGTTGCAAAAAGTTTTACCTATTTGAGCAGCGGCAAATCTTTACGTCGATTAGAGAAATCGACGTGATAGGTATTATTTGCGGCGAAAATAATCGCCGTAAGAACACAGGCGACCAACTAAAAATGTTATTTGCGGCGAATATAAATCGTCGGAAAAGTTAAATTAAATTTAAACCCCCCGCGTTCTGTTTCCCCTCATTTCTTTCTTTCCCCCGCGTTACCCTTCATTTCTCTCTCCCCCGCTCTGCCTCCCCAACACCTCTTCTCCCTCAACCCACGCCGCCGCGCATAGCTCTTCGCCAGCGACGCCACCATGCCGCCTCCACCTCACCTCGACGGCCACTCCCTCCTTCTCCCCCAGGCCCCACGGTGGAAATGTCCTTTTCACCGAATCTGGCCTCGACCTCTCTCTCTTGGATTTCTCGATATCACTGCTGCTAGGGGCACCGTTCGCCACCACTCCCACCTCGACGCCATCGGCCCCTTCACCTCCACGCCTAGCCCAGCAGCCCGAGGCCCTCCCTCTCTCCCTTGCTCTGTTCGCAAACCACAGCCCCCTCATGATCTGCTACTGATCTGCCTGTCCCTTGTGAGTTTCGATTCTTCTTTTCTTGTGTTTTTTCTTCATGTTTTGCCAGAATATAGATATATATATCTGTAATTTTTCCCCTTGCTCTCATAATTTCCCATTTGTTACATTTCCGAAACTCAAATCTATGTTCATTGATTGTGGATTGCTATCTTGTAACGGAAACCCTAACTTATTAGACACTTGATTGTGTATTTTCAAATGAAAGTTCATAAATCATTGCTAATTTGTTTCTTTAAAAATAAAAATTTCATATGTGGTTGTTGAAGTTGAATCTGTTATAACTCGGGAGTAAGACAAAAAGCAGTTGATCGACTGCTGGAAGCCTTCTACCTTGTGTTTTGTAGGATGGTAGCAAAGGCTTTGAGAGTTTTGTCCTTGACAGGTCTTGAATATTCATTGGTAAGTTTCTTGTTTTACTGGAAAAGTTCAAGCACTTGTAGTCAATAACTACTGTCGTCTCTGGTTTTGAATTCTATGCATTTTTAGTTATTGTGTGAAGGTGTTTTCTGCTATGATCTTGGGCTAATTCTGCTTATTAAAATTGTACTTCGTGGGCTAATCCTGACCAATCATTGTAGAATCTAAAAAATGCATTGGAGGTCACATCAAGATCATGCAAGTCAACTTTCTTAGTATCAGTTTTCTTTTAAGCTTAATGAATATCTGTAGATGTATACATGTACTATATCTTTTGAAGTTTTTATTTGTTATCTTATGAATAACATATGGATGGATAGCATTCTCGGCTGCCCTTTGTTCTAATTGATTAACAACTATGAAAGTTGAAATTTTGAAACATATAGTAAAAGAAGCATGCATTGGGTTGACAGGTTTCGTGTTCTCTCCCTCTCTTTCTCTTCAGTTTCATGTTCTTGGGTGAAATTTGTGTGAATGATTATCTTGCTTAGTTGCTGAAACTTTGTGAGCTGCCAAAATCTATATGCTTGTTTTGGTCTTTTGTGAACTCCAATAACTGTTTGGACATTCAGGCTATAAAACTAGACCATAAATGAAGTTGGAGCTGGTTCAATTCATGCATGTTGTCGAATCAATTCATGCATGTTGAATGAAATAATGTACTAAAATGGTAATTAAGTATCTTAGAGACGTAATTATTTAACCTAGGAGGCTAGTATGGAATTTGGTTTTTGTAATTTTCCATACCTGATCATGATCAAATGGTTCAAGTTAATCAATTGGTTTATAACCATGAGTCGGCCAAGGTTCACGTGATTTACCAGTACGTAAAGGTCTAAAGCCCAAGCTGATTTCACGTAAAGATCAAAGATCATATATATGTGTGGAATCTCCTCCATGACAGCCACCTTGTTCTGTTTTGATCACCCGGCAACCATGCATTAATTGAAGTCTTAGGATGCATAAGTTATGTAAATATTGCTCCCAATGTCATATGCATAGATGTGTTTTGAAAAATCTGTTGCAGCATATTCATTATATAATTAATGCAAAGAAGTAAAAAAATGCCTAACAACTTGAACTGTTAACCAGAATTCTTAACACTAATTTACTAGAATCTGACCTGGAATGAGTATAATTACCCTTATAGGTTAACAAACTCTTGCTGAAGTGTATTATTGCCATAATCTGAATTAATTACATTGCCAAGTACTGTGGATAAACCAACGGGGGTGATCTCCAAGTTCAATATCACCTCTTAACCTCTCATGTTATCATTATTTTTTGACTATATACAATATACTCATTCCACTCATATATATCCTACGATGTTGATGGGTACTTTTAAAAATTACCAATTATTCTAAGCAAAGTTTTGGTGAGAATGAGAACTTATATAATTGAAATCATTAGTAATTGGAGTAGTATATAATTAAAAACGATGAGTCACTTACTATTGCAAGAATATTATGCTAGCTAGAGAGAAAGGGACTCCTCCTATACATATGGACTAGTTGATGATGACATAATATTATTAACGAAGACATGAAAACGATGTATGCACAGTGTAAGTCATGTGATATTTTGGAGATGTAAAATCGTAACTAGCTAGTGTCACAAATAGTTCTAGCTGGAGAAGAAAACGTAAAATTAATTGGCAGCTTTTTAGCAATTAAACCGAGTTTCTTGGTTTTGCTGATATCTGATATACGGGAACGCCATTACGAGAAGATGGGAATTGGCAGCAGTTATCTTTTTAGACTTGACGATGGTTATGTGGTTAGTGGAGCAACATTTAGTCTCTGTAGATCTTGCAAATTTGTTGCTTTATGGCCTTGTTTAGGGTAATAGAATGTGGTAAATGGAATTCCTCTGCATGTTTCTGAAACTATTAAGCTTTTAATTCCTTCCCCCCCACCCCCAACAAGGCGAACCCCCTCTAGAACAGATGCAAAAGATATACAGAAAAAAATTTAAAGACAAAAAAAAAAAAGAGGCACACACTACCCTTTTCTTCTCTTCTCTTCAGAAGCTTCAAGAAATATAATGGCTGGGGCACATCATGTTCTGTTGGTATGTTTTAATAGGCTGGTTCATTGATAGCCTTCTTCTAATACCTTTTCTTTGAAATCTGTGTAGGTTGATGCTACAAAGCGTGGCGGAATTGCTAGATTTATAAACCATTCGTGTGAGGTAGCTATATAAAATATATGCGAGTTAGTTTTATCAGATATTATGTGATTCCTTACAGAAAAATATAATATGTGATTTCTTTGCCCTCATATTTTAAGTTATATATACTTTTCAGCCTAACTGCTACACCAAGGTTATAATTGTTGAAGGACAAAAAAAGATCTTCATTTATGCAAAACGGCATATCGCTGCTGGTGAAGAAATTACTTACAATTACAAGTTTCCTTTGGAGGAGAAAAAGATCCCCTGCCACTGCGGTTCAAGGAAGTATGATTAATGTTTCACTTCTGTTCATTACTTTGCCTCATTCTTGAAGGTCTTGGTTGGCTACTAAGCAAGAGTTACTATAACTCAATAAAATCTTTGTTTTACTGATAAAAAGAGTTACCATAACTTTTTTTTTTTTTTTTTATGCAAAATAGATCTTGCAAGCTATAGTTGCTGATTCTAGCGAGACTTAAGAGAACCTAAGAGTTGAAATTACTTCAGCTTACAATTCAAAGTTTTATCATTTTTGCTATGCTGGGTTAAAAAATATTCTCTTTCTACAGGTGTTGTGGATCATTGAATTAAGTTGCTTGAGTTGCCAATCCTGGTATGTTCTGTGGATAGTAGTTTCAACTGAGTTTTGTGCTAAAATCACTTTATAAAATAGAAGGGAAAATGCATGGTAGCTCATAACATGCAAGAAATCAAAGAATTTTTGCAACTACATAAAATTTCTGCTATAATATTTGTTTGTGTGCAACTTATGTTAAGAAAAGTTGTCACTTTGGAGATTTCTTTTGCGTAGTGTTTTTCTGAATTTCAAGTTCTGAATTTTTCTGTACTGTTTCTGTCATGGTGTCTTCCAACTCCATTTAATCTTACATTTTTCATCTAATACAAGTTTCTTTGAGTGTATAATCAAGTGGAAGTAAGGTAGAAACAAGTATAACCAGAGCAACTTACTATTGAAGAGGTGAGATGATTTTCTGCCCTGTTTTGTTCCAAGGTGTACAGTTCTATAAAAAAATCTGCTATAGTTTTAACTATACTTCTTCCTCTATTTGAATCAATTTTTTAATTATGTTTAGGCTTCCATTTTTATGTGTTAAACCAGTTGAGACCAGTATGTATTTTTAACCTTGTCCTCAAGCTAATAACCTAAAGCAAAAAATCAAGAATTTCACCTAAGCTAGTAAGTTTTCTCTTTAAATTTTCTGGTTTACCAAGGCATGCATCACTTAGCTTCTTGCTGTTTTTATGCGATGTCTACACATAAATCATGCTTCTTTCCAATTTCTGTTCAACACTAGTTCCTTTGCTTATGTAGTTGGGATTATGGTTGAAGGAGGGAGATTTCGAAACAAGTATATAAATAAATTATTGGTTGTACAAGTTTGTGCATAAATTTTCTGCTATACAATCTGTTTCCAAATCAGCCCATTTTCATTTCCATTTTCAACTTCATTATTGACTCAACTAAAGTTACTTTTTTGTGTGATAAACTACAGAAAAACAAGGGCAAAACCAGCCATCAAGTAAGCCCTAGCTTTCCACACTTCTTGGTTCCAACAAAGTTACTAAAAGCTATCCAAAATCTATTTTGGTGAAATTTCTAGATTTGGAGTCTTTGTTCCTTCAATTCCTAACAATTTTCTATCATCTATACATTCTTAATCCATGGTTATGACCCATCTTTAATGTAGAAAACTCAATAGACCGTTATTGGGCAACAACTATGTTATTAAACATGTTTATGAATTTCTTTATTGGTTTCTAGATTATTTGTAAGTCTGATTTTGTGCTTCCCACTTGTGCAATTGTTTAGTTGAGCAAGAACATATAACGTGGATGTGTATTATATTTTTCCTGTATTCTGTTTTGTGCTATTTTTTCTTTTTCTTTTTTTAATTTTCTGAAACAATATTTCCGGCGAGTAAAGTTCGCCGGAAATAATTTTTTGTGCCATTACCTTATTTGCGGCGATACTATATCGCCGCAAAATAATTTTTGCAGCGAAAACTACCCGCTGCAAATGAGCAATTGCAGCCATAATTCAAAATCGCCGCGATAGAGTTTTCAAAACAGATTGGCCATTTGTAGCGATGTGCACCTAACGCCGGAAAGATTTATTTGCAGCGATTTTAATACTTTTAGCGACGGTAAAAAATCGCTGGAAAAAACATTTCCCAACGATTTAATAGGCAAACCATACGTGTATTTGCAGCGTTTTATTTGAACTTTCCGGCGAAAAAAAATCGCCAGAAAAGATAACTTTTCCTGGCGATTATTCGCTTCCATTGGGGTAGATTAGAAGCAGAGAGATAATACTAGCGAACAGGCAGCGATTTAAAAATCGCTGGAAAAGATCAATGGCAGCGATATAAAGACTTTTCCCAACGAAAAAAATCGCTGGAAAAAGTCACTTTCCTTGTAGTGATTAAGAATGTGAAAGCAACATAGGAATAAAAGACTAGTATTTTTTCAATGCTCCCTGGGTCATCGAGTAGTGTGGCTGAATTTTTATTAATCATGAGATACTTTTTTTGTTCATGTGATCAGCTTTTGGAAAGTATCTTCTCTTGCCATCTTTATGACAACGTTGTTGAGAAAGGGTGGATATATATGAAGGTTAATTAATTTCAAACTTCATTTGAGTTCTCATATATATATGTATTAAGGTTAAGATAGATAGTTCTGGAGATCTTCTGTGGCATTCCCACATTTCAAAGGGTGGATGAACTTTCTCGACTCCAGACAATGGCTGGATTGTATAAGAATGTACATGAGAAGGTAAGTAATTACCTTAGAACAAACATTCATCATCCAAAAATAACATTAACTTAAAAAAGTATAACTCAATAGTAAAAGTTCAAATATATCCTTATTAATTGTCTAAATGATATGTGTTGATGTCGTGTTTCGTACACCTTTGAGCCAGGCTTCAAACAACTCAGGTCTTCACAACGGGCCCTGCAAGGAGAAGGATGAATGCGGCTTGCTAGGGAGGTCGGGAGCCTCCGATGCCAAAGTTAGTAAATGTTTTTGGAGTGTAGTAAATAAGTAAGAAAACTTCAAAACCAGAGAGGATCCTCGTACCTGAGATTAGCTATTTATACTAGAAATTCGGTAAGCAAATCAGGTTTGTTGCTATGGAATTTGGAGTCCTTGTACTGTTCATTCTATCAGATTCTTTAAATATGACGTGGTCTTGCGACGATTCCATTAATGTGGTGTGTCGCCTGGGCGACAGGGTCATTAAATGCGGCGTGGTTCTCCAACCTTTTTCCCTTGGTTTACTTTTTCCCTGTTTCATCCATGCTTTCCCTGTCAGTAGATTGACGATCCTCCGCATGTTGTGCCTGCCAAGTAGGCGGGTACTTGATGTTTGGACATTACCTGAGGGATCTTAGACGATCAAGTCCTGATGAGTCTCATCCCTTGTTGCACCATCTCCTTCCTTAGGTCATGTACATGTGGTTCTCTCAGTAGGCTGGATCTTTCCCCTTTTGTCTTGAGCTGGGCTTGGTTGGGCCTCGGGTAGGATAGGAAATCCCCCGTACAATATGATTATGTACTTCATCGTAAATATAAGTACTATAGTTATCATGAGACATTAAAAATCATTGATTTGCAGCAACACTCTTGTTTTCAAGTATGCCATCTGATACAGTTCAAAATCTATTATTGTTTTTAATCTAAAATATTAAAGAATTTAATTAATTTGAGTATATTTTCTTATTCTTGAAAATGCAGAAATAGGGAGAGTGGATTTGCTTCATACTAGTTCACTACATCTTCTGCATGGTTGGAGGTAACATGACATGCATGCATTAATCTCTATTGTCAAATATGGTTAATTTGTAGAGCTAAAACTTCCATATAAAACTTTAACAAGTGATCGTGATTGATCTTTCACGTACAGATGATCAATCCAAAGGAAATGTTTGGAGATACTACAGTTGAAATAAACTATTTCTGTTAAAGTAGAGGAAGATGGAAATCCATAGATGTTTGCTTATATTAGGTTTTATACTCCAATGTTTTAAGCTATTTACTAATCAATTTTATTTACTCTTTCAATTTTATGGATTGTGAACAAACAGAGCACTCCCAATAGCTCCTTTAAAACTCAATTTTTTGTAAAATTTAAAGGAAAGAGCTCAATACATTCCTCCAATAGATTATGTATTTCATCTCTAATATCCAATTAGCTACATGAGGACTACCTCTACATTTAGCAGACCCTGTTCACAAATGTATAATTTTTTTATTCATTTCTCTCTCTTACCTTCTACTTTTTTTTCTTTCAATGCAGAAACTAAAAAATAAACTTTATTTTCGTTTCAGCCCCAAGTTCCTTTCTTTCACTGCAGAAACTAGAAATTAAACTTTCGGATTATGGTGCAGAGTATGCACGGGGATCATATGTATTGAGGAAATAGATTATTTTCTGGGTTGCAATAGCAAACCAAAATATCTCTTGGTGGTGCGCGTAATTGAAGGTATATACCATGCTCTATTTTATTGAATTAATTTATATTTTAGTTTAGCTTATAAATTTGGATTAATTTAAAATATAACATAATTATATGATATTGTATATGGGGAGATGTTGTAAATATCAAAAGATATAAGGAGATTATTGATAGTTAAGAAAAATATTTAAAATGAATAAAATGGATTAAAAAGTATAATATTTAAATGATATGAAAAAAAAATAGATAAGTTGATGTATGATAAATTGTAAAAGTCAGTATGTAAAATAAAAAAAATAAATTTTAATGATATATTTTAAAATATAAAATGAAGAAGCTATTAAAAATGCTCTCAATTATTCAAGCTAGATTTTGTGCCGCAGGAGTCACACTTTATTTCTGTTTGGACACATTATTTCAGTAATTTTATTTTTTCTTCCAACTGGACAAATGTGACAGACGTCCTTTGCACGTTAAACCACTTCTATTTATATACACACTGAAAGAAAAACATGCATAGCTAGCTAGCTAGCATGCAGATCACCGAAGATCGACTCGGCCTGGTACTCTTGCGCCACAGCTAGCACATATTGCATGCGTGTCGTGCGCGCTACTGTCATTCCTATGTGCCCACGTGCACTTTTAGACAAATAACCATTCACATTCAGGCTAGCTAGCTAGATGATCGACCTGCTTGTTTCCACTTTGCTGCGCATGCATGCTTTGATCATTTGACCTTCGTTTCTTAATTTTCATTCTCCTCTGTGCAATAGCTGCCCAGCCTGCCCTTTTTAAGTTCATGAACCTGATCAGATAGGAATTCCATGCATGGGCTTTTAGATCATCTATCGTAATACTTGGAACTTATTGCTCAATACTTGTGTATATAATTTATAAGGCTTTAGCCTGAAGTTGAACGACTTGATGCATGGTTTTGAAAAAGAAGTTGTTAATAAGAAGAAATATACAATTCTGGTCATGATGTGTGAACCCACGCCCGCGCATTAACATGAACTTGGTATGGATGGTTTTAGTCTATTCTCTGGCATATATATATATATATATATATATAGGAAATCACCATCAATCTGTCTCACCTTATATAGATAAGGTATAAGCAAATAAGCCTTGGCCAAAATAAGAAAGTAGTCCTTTAGACATGCATTGAGTTTGGAGTACTTGAGTTTTTGGGGTTGGACTTAGGACACTAATTAAAGTGGGTTCTTAGGTTCTGGGAAACAAAATTTCCAGGCCCCCACTCAATGAATTTGGACGAAATGACAAAGCTAAATGAATAATTAATGTTTAAATGATTGTCTTTGAAAGTTATGAGATGTGACCAACTGAACAATTTGACACCCTAGTTTGTGGAAGACATGATATGTCTGAAATATATACGAAAATGTAAATGTTAGGTAAGCCGTAAGCCCTTATTATAAGGACCATTACAGAACCTGAAAAAGATCAGGGCGCATGCAATTCAAATAAGTGAAGAAAATTAGAAAGCTTAGTGTTGCAGTAACAAGCATATATATATATATATAATGGAGGATAACATATATATGGTCATGATCAGCATGAATCAATCATGATGGCAAATGTCATGATCTGCCAGAAAAAATTAAAGAGTATGATGGAAATGTGTGCCTACCTAGTCGTTTTGCAAGCGCGTTGAAGAGATGAGATCATGAGGATAAACTAATTAAGAAGAGTCGACTCCTTGACCAGAATTGGGGCACAATCCTTAATGATTCCGAGTCAAAAAGTTTGCTCTGGAGGGCATGATATTCACCCTCATCGACAGATAGATAGCGGTCAATGAAAAGATCATGATCAGAAGGGTATTGACAGTGATCCATATCATATTGCGCGCAGTGCCAAGCGCGCGCGAGAGATATTAGGATCATAAATTAAAAAGAAACATTAAATATGCTATCTTTAGATACTTTTACGTACCGATATCATGCGTTGCTGAAGTTAAACGATTCGGTGGATAATTGGTCGGTAGTGCCCAACAGCCAAAAATAATTGAAAATTTGAAAGATCATTTCAAAAGACAGACAACATGTTTGGCTACCACTTTGTTTCTCAAGTTTTTGATGTAGACGTACGGTACTACGCTCTATATCTGCACACTCATGATTTCGATGATCATATATTATTATTTTGAGGATTATTTTTTCTGCTTACAGTTATACGTTGGCATGTAAATAAAATAAATATTGATTATTTATCGTAAGATTGATCACTACTATAATTATAAAAAAGAAGTTTATATTTTTTTATATTATACAATCAATATTATTTTGAATATGTTCAAAAATAAAAGAAAAAATTGCATGATTATAACATATATATATATATATATATATATAGAACCAAGGAGAAAAACAGACAATAAAAGGAGGGTGGTATATATAATGGAAAACCATACTCTTATCGCCGGTAGCTCTCGTTGGTTTTTTTTTTTTTTAATGATTAAATAAGTGTCTTTTAATAATGTTGTAAATTTAAAAATTAAATAAAAAAAGGCAAAAAAAAGAAAGAAGTAAAATTAATTAGCGGGAGCGTGGTTGTAGAGCCACCATATAAATATATATATATATGTATATATATAGGTGGAGGTGCCTAAAAGCTTAATTATAGGGTAGGCTGTGCAAAGGGCCGGGCAAAGCTGACCCATGCAGCTAGGGGAGTTTGTGGTTTAGTCATAATGCATATTTGAATTTCGAATATATATTAATTGGATATATATATATTTATATATACACCACCGTCAATGGGTGGCAATGGTGATCACATGCATGACTCCGGCCAGCTGGGTCTTTGATGATCTATTTCTTCCGTGTTATATGCCAGAAAGCAAAACGATGGATCGATATTTGTAACAAAATTAGGTCCCCAACAGTAAGCACCATTGACCATTTTATTTAGATATAAACGACAGGTACGTCGGTCAAAGAAAATTAAGCTGACCCATCGTGTGATTGGCTAAAGTAAAATTATATTCAAATTCTGATTTATTTATTTATTTATTTTAATTATTGAGAACATTTTGCTTTAATTTACTTTTAGCCGACCTTGATAGCTACGGTCAACGTCAAGAGACTACTTTTTAGTCAAAGTTGCAGTTCAAAAGGTGTATAATTTTTTCTGCAATACAACAATGAGATCACTGATCCAAATCCGGCTTTACCTACCTTTCAGCATTAATATCTCATCACTTTGCTGCTGATCGTGTTTATCATGTGTACTTTATAAAAATAAATAAATGCTCCCATGCAGTTTTTCCTTGTTAAGATAAAAAATAATAATATTTATACTTTTTTATCAGTTTAAAATTTTAGACAAGTGATAATTTTATATAGTATTAGCGTAAAGATTCTCAGTTCGAACTTTAACTTTACATTTTATTTTATTTAATTAAATATTTTACTTATTAAGTCTAATTATTGAGAAAAATTCTGACCGACAAATGAAGAGAGTGTTAAGATATAAAATAATAAAATCTACCTCTTCTCAATTTAGATTTATTAGCGTTGATAATAATTCAGTACTAATCGTGCCTTTTGATTGATTGTATATTGATTAACTTTAACGTGGGGATGGGTGTATTTCGTCCATTTTTTTAGGTGAGCCAAACTATACATGACATTTTAAAGTTGGGTCTTAAACAACTTAGAAAGTATTTGATTTCAGAAAAACCAAAAAACACGAGCACTTCACTTAAGTCTTGTTGAAAGGATCGAAAGGTCCGTCGGCTCCGGCAACATATATAGTGCCATGATCATCTTATATGGAAATATATATGCCTTTTGGCACTTTGTTTTTTGTTTTGTTTTTTTAAATCATCATGTATACATGATTAATCAATTGAATCATGCTGTACGTACCATGTTATTTTCAGATAAAAATTGAATATATAACATAATAAACTTTTAGAAAAAATGATATTTACAATTCTGGAGTGTGTAGTACTCCTCGCGTACTATCTTTTAAAAAAGAATAAATTTGAGACCTACATAAAAAAAAATATTTTTTTTTTAATAATAGATCTCATTTTTTTTTAAAATAGAGTATGCAGGAACTGTACATTTTAAAACTGTATATAATATTATTCATATATTTGGCCACAACCAAATATATAAAATCAGGCTATCGAAGAGTTGAAAATCATGATTAAGTTACGAAGAAACTAATATATATTCATGTTTCTAGTGTAAAAAATCTAAACAAGGTGGATGCAGCATGGGGAATGCATAAAGAATGTGTACATTCAACCATGCATATTTTCCCTGCAAATATAATTTTTGGATTTTTAGAAAGAGGAGAACTCATGTATAAATTAAGAGGACTCACCCTTCCATCAATTAATGCAACACTAAGTGTACCATATGGTAAAACAAGCTAATTTCATAAGTAATTATATATATATCATCCAGATGATGATCATATAGCTTTTATTATATTAAATAAGCATTTCATTATGTGTGCCACATTCTATATATATACATATATATATATATAGAGAGAGAGAGAGAGAGAGAGAGAGAGAGAGAGAGAGAGAGAGATTGATTTGCTTTCATCCAGTAGTTTAGACGATAGATGGGAAATAGAAATGGACAATATATGACACTAAAATAATATATATATACATATTATATAATTAGAAATGCAACACTAATATATATAATTAAGTTCCATATTATCTTAGTTGGACATTATATATATGTGTGATCTCGAGCATTAACAGATGGAGTGTAATTATCTTTTGATCATGTCTCTATACATGATGTATATATATATATATATACACACACACATACACACATATATATTATATATATTTATATATCTTGGAAATTCATGACGGAGTGAATTAATGATGAGTACGGCCGCTTAATGGAAAATCATTGGAAATTGGAATAATCTGGATCGATCTATTGTACTTGATCATGTTGTATTTGTACAGAGAGTAATGAAATGGATGCGATTAATTAGCCAAATACTAATTTCATCAAAACCAATGAATCTAGATTAAACAAGAATATATATTAATAGATCACACGGCCAATTCTGAGGGGAACTAATGTGACGGCCTAGCTTTTGTGTGTACATGTGTGAAACATACGAACGTACGGCCTTTATATATACCATCAGATCAATCACAAATTAATTAGGTAGGTTAGTTTTGTGCATGTACTCATGTGCATGCTCATGACCAGCGTACTAATGATTCTACGTACATTAATGTAGTGTGAGAATTCCCCAAATGATTTTGACGCTGCTCATGCATGCAGGCATTCTCATAGTTTACAATAATATTATTGTTATATTTCAAATTATTTTGATGTTTTTAGACAGTTAATATTGAAGCTAGCAGATCAATCAAGTATATATATATATATATATATATATGAGTGTGTGTGTGTACACGATGCATGTACGTCTTAGTTTGCATTTCGATCGTCGATTATAATATTTATATTTTGCTCGATCGCGCCCGTTTGCTATATATATATATTAATTAAATGAGGTCTAGTATCAAATTTTATATTTAACTAATTATAAATTTGTCACTGTGATCTATATATAGATCACGTGTTTATTAATTAATTGTTGGTGTTTCATGAAAACCGAGAGCCCCCCCGCCGTACGTACGTTGAGATGCATCTGGCTGGATAGCTACTCTCAGGTACGTACGTATAAATTATAATTATAAGCTGATCTAGGCAAAATTCTAATTACGTACTGGCCGTCCCTTTTCATTTGGATTCTTAATTTGTAGTTGATATGATCAAATCTTTAATTACCATTACCGTTCTGCCCCTCCACGCAATTAATCTTTGGATATATATATATATATTCATCCTTATCGATCTTTGAACTTTATGATCACCTAAAGACGACATCATTTAATAGTATCTTCACTGATCGATGTTTGCTTAATATTTTATGTATGTATCAATCAGCCGATCTCTCTCATTTCCTCTAGCTCCATTAATATTAATATATATATTAATTATATTCCACATTTTAAAGTTCTTCAAATCTTTGCTGAATTCTATTAATTAATTAATTAATAAGATGTAGCAGATAATCTTAATATTTAGAGCATTCAACTTCAATATTCAAATACGAATCTGGGTACAATAATGATCAGAAGAAGTGCAATTAGCTAGACTAGACAGATCAATCACAGCTAGCTATCATATGTAGGCATTCAGCCGTATCTTGTAAGGATCAAATAATTTCACCATTTTTCATTGAAACAGTACTACTAGATCTCATGATCATAAGTGGATCCAATTAATCCTATATTAATATTAATTCAGATCCTGCAATCAGAGTAGCTAATTCTATCTAGCAAGCATCATTTCAGCCATCTTCATCCTTATATATATATAAACAACGTCAAAAAGTAGAACATAAACGTACAATTGGCTGGGCGCCCTAGTGACATTCTGACTCAACATGATATATATATATATATATATGTATACCTGATAAATATCTAGGGCAAGACCCAGAGTACTCCTCCAAAACACGTTCATCGAGCTTCTAGAAACCAGAGGCATACATGCCACGGAGCATCCCCCTAGCTTGCACATTTATAATATATTATAAAGCAAAAGACATGGAAATCAGTTAAACAAAGCTAGCGATCGAAGGCATAAGGAATATTATGAAATCTTCTGCCTTCACGTACGTGTTTACCTTTAAGCACACACATATTTATGCTTAGCTAGGCGCTGTTTGGACAGCTAGGTTTATTTAGTACATGAATTATATTATTTAGGGTTTCGCTTTTCTTGATTATCCGTACTAAACACGGATTAGCAGTATCTAGATAGATTATCACTGATTAATTAATTAGAAATATTCCAAAATGGTACTGTTAGTGACTTGAGAGTACAAATCTTCCGTGCAAATTAGGTTGCATGTAGATGGTTCCAAAACATGAGAATAATATATATTACTAATTACAAGAAACTTTAGCAGCTTAATTAATTACAAGGTGACACGTTTACAAGAAGATAAAGAACAAAATGGCCCCAGTACGATCCCTTCATGATTTTATGCCCTTTTTTTAATATATTTATATATATCCACAGCTACGTGCCATTTATATCTGTATATATATATATGTATGTTATATATAAATGCACCATGCATGAACTCACCCAATTAATCACTGATCAGTTGGCAGCTTCTTGGCTTGGCCCTTAGTTCGATCGTTTTCTATAAATTTTAATGAATTATTATATGACTAATCTTCCCGCTGCTGGAGTCCCGCTAGGATTTTTTTATTATTTCTTAATTAAGAAATAATTTTTAATAAAGATGTGATTTTTTTTTTTAAAAAATATTAAAAAATATATACTAAAAAAAAAATTAAAAAAAAAATCAAATAACATTAACAGGACTCCGAGCGAGAGCCCAGCGGTATCCTAGAACGACTCTTATTATATATGCCCTTATAAATTTAGTAAATAAAAAAGTAAATCTCCCGGCCTGACTCAAACCT
>QEOT01122900.1:0-29721 GCA_003123785.1 Pterocarya stenoptera
ATAAACAATAAATTACAAATTGAAATATCATTAATATACGTTATTGATTTTATGCGTTGGTTAACAAACGAATAAAATCACTAATTTCTAATTATATATGAACATGTGAGAGAGAATGGATGATTTTTTTTTTTTTTTTTTAAAACATAAGATATGTGAAAAATTTGGCCATATTCTTTTAAGTTCTATTCAAGTACGTGTGATCATTTCAGTTTGGACACTGAATGAAATATTTTTATATCACAACGATTAATAATATTGATTATTAAATAAATATTTAATAATATTTACTGATAATCGTAATAATTATAAATATTTATTTAAATATTATTAAATATTTATTTCCACGAATATTTATTTAAACATTTTTATCTCTTTCTGAAGTTGGCTATCAGATATGACAAGAGAATTGAAGATCGATGATATCTATTCGAGTATTCTGTCAATATTCCTTCTAGGTTTGTTTCCGCACCTGTCGATCACTTCAACATGTATGCTTTTTTTAGATTTTCTTTTTAAGCTGCCCTAAGCCTCTCATCTTTCATCATTTTTCCTTTCTCATTAATTTTGATTTTTTTTTTTCTCGGCCACATTTCATTTTTTAATAGACATTATTTTCTTCTCAATTTTTTCTTTTTTACCTTTTTTTAAGTTTTGGCAAGCACAAAGGTTTCATGTCATTTATAGGTGTGGTAGTTTAGGTTAATCAAGTGTTATCATGTGGAGTCATGAGTATAAAACTACATATATATATGTATATATATATGATACAATCTTAATTTTATTCATTCATTTAAGAAATTGATCGCAATAAACTTGAATAAGACCCATTTCAATAAGCTTTTTCGATGATCTGTTTTTAAACAAATAGGTTGAAATAATGCAAATTCATCTATCCGATTTGATTATAAACAAAATCTTGTGTCTCATAATGTTAATGTCGTGTTTCGTACACCTTTGGGTCAAGTACCAATAACTCGGGTCTTGGTCCTCGCATTTGCACACTTAAGAAAACACAGAGAGTACTGGGGGCCTTAGTTGAGGCTGGGGAGTCTTCGATACTTAAGTTAATATATCTCCTTAGTAGTTTATGCGAGTGCTTAGAAGAATCAGAGAGTTTTTCGTACTTGGGGTCGGCTTTTATACTAGGCTTCTGGGTGGGGATAGCTCATACATTACCTCAGGGAGTTCATAACCTCATGTCACTTCAACTGTTTACTTAGTCATAATCCTTTAATGCGGCTTGGCTCCTAGGACGGCACCATTAATGCTGCATAGAGTCGAAGGAGTGACGCTATTAATGCGGCGTGGCTCCCTAACTCACTTTATCATGCGGATGTTCATTGTTAAGCCCATTCATGCCTGCTATCAGTAGATCAAGGGTTCCCTGCATCTCTAGCCCAACTGCATGCAAAGGTTCTCAAAGGCTAGGTGTCCAAGCGACAAGTCTCATCTGCCTTTACTATCCATTTTTTCCACTTGAGGGTAGCTTTATGGGTTGGTTTTGCTCATGGGCCAAGTACTCTATTGAGGCCTATTGACTCCTTTTAGAGGAGGGTTGTTGAGCTTGATCAGGCTCTCTCTCTCCCCTCCCAGACTTATGGGCTCTCTATGTGGATCAATAGGGGAAAAAAATTCCCTTACAATTACCCGGTCAATTCCTATCGGACTAGTCTAATGGGGATTCCTTCTCTCTATATTCATGTTATTATTTTCTTGTAGTCACAACCATTAAGCTCATCTACCCTTGAAATTGATGGTTATTACTCTTCTCAGCTCTGCTACATGTCAGTCTCTGGGCTCTTTCTTATACTTGTGGCTTTTTCATTTGATGGTGCTAAGTGACGGTTCCTTTCCCGCCTTTATTGTCACATTTTCTGACGATTGGATTTGGCACTTGATTGCGTTTGTCCAATTCCCTTAGCATTGATGGTGTCAGGCGGCTCTTTCTCTTCACATGGCATCGCACAGTACATGCCACAAGATTCGTGCTTGTCTTACCAGCTTCATTGGGTGCTTGTGCATTCTCACGACTTGGAATGCTAACCATCGCTGGGGACTATTTAAATCTCACCCCATCGTCATTTGGAATCTACTTCACTTTCTCTTTCTTTCTTAGAGTCTTCTGTGCGTCCCTTCCTTTTCTTCGAATCTTCCCTCTATGTGTATCTTGCCTCCCCTTCTTCCACCTTTCCATTCACATGGCTCTCAAGAACCATTCATACCATGCTCCTAAAAGCCCCAAGCATACCAAACCTTTTGGTTCCTCACGGCCTCCTGGGGGCTAAACCCTCATGAGGTGTGTAACGTGCTGCTCTATTCCTGATCTTTCTAGTTTCATATTTGTTGTCGGGTAGCTTGTTGGCATCTATGTACTTGATAATATCCAATGCCCATTCCCGAGCTCCTGGCTTTATTTCCACCACTTCAATTCTCACGACGGGTATCTCAATAGTCCTGATCACTGTTTGTTCTAATAGAGGAGAATCTTCTTGCCTGGACCACTTACGCCAACTTATCCGCCTTTTGATTCTCTGCTATCGGCACTTGTTGGATCTGAAAGTATCTAAAATGGGCGTGTTTGGCCTCTATCATTGTTAGACACTTCTTCAATTTTTCGCTCTTTGTAGCAAACTCCTCAATTGACCATTATCTGAGAATCGGCTCGCACCTCTACTTCTTTGGCTCCCAAAGATTTGGCGATCACCAGACCAGAAAACAGTGCCTCATACTCTGCCTCATTATTTGTGGTTTTAAATGCCAACTTAATAGCATAATCATGCTCTTCACCCTTGTCTGTAACAATATGCACCCCCACTCCCCTTCCAACCCGACAGGACAAGCCGTCAACAAAGACCTACTAGGGCTTCATGGGAGGTACATGTTTGACCCCTTCTTGGAAGCTGGTGAATTTTGCCACAAAATCTGCCAACACCTACCATTTAATAGAATTTTGTGGTGCGTACTCGATGTTGAACTGGCTCAGTTCCACAACCCAATTCGTAAGGTAGCATGAGGCATCCAATCTTTGTAGTATCTTCTTCAGGGGGTCTCAATGAGGACCTTTACTGGGTGAGCCTGGAAATACGAGCAGAGTCTTTGGGTGGTCACTACTACGGCTAAGGTGAGCTTCTCTATGTGTCGGTATCTAGCCTCTGCTCCTCAATAAGCCAGGCTGGTGTAGTACAAGGGTTTTTGGAATCCCCCTTCGTCTATGTGTGGGTATCTACCTCCTGCAAGGAGACTGACAGGTACAAGACCAAAGTTTCTCCACATCTGGGTTGGCTGAGCAGCGGAGGGCTGGTGAGATATTTCTTGAGAGCCTCAAACACTTGGTCGCACTCGTCATCCCATTCTTGAATTTCCGCAATACCTTAAAAAATGGTAGGCACTTATCAGTGGACTTTGACACAAACCTATTAAGGCCGCTATCCGTCCGGCTAGTTTATACACTTTATTTATGTTTCGAGGAGGGGCCATGCGAAATATGACTTCCACTTTCTCCAGGTTAGCTTCTATCCTTCGTTCTGAAACCGTGAAACCCAAGAATCACCTAGAGCCTACATCGAAGGCACACTTTGCAGGGTTCAGCTTCATTTGGTACTGCCTCAATACTGTAAAGACTTCACGGAGGTCATCGAGGTGTTGCTCGAGAGCTGCACTTTTGAAGAACAAATCATCTACATAGACCTCCATGTTTTTTCCTGATCTGATTCTTGAACATGCAGTTGACTAACCGTTGGTAGGTGGCCCCTGCATGTTTTAGCCCAAATGGCTTGACAAAGTAGCTATATAATCCCCGATTAGTGATGAATGAAGTTTTCTCCTCATCGTCCAGGTTTATACTGATTTGATTGTACCTGGAGTAGGCATCTATAAAATTGAGCATGCAAGGACTCGTCGTGGAGTCGACGATCAGATCGATGTGGGGTAGCGAGAAGCTATTTTTCAGGCAAGCCTTATTTTAGTCAGTGAAGTCAACATACATTCTCTACTTTCAATTTTGCTTATTTACCAACACCATGTTGGATAACCAATCCGAATAATGTGCCTCCCGTATGAAACCCACCGCTCGTAATCGGTCGACGTCTGCGGCGATGGCTGTATTTTTCTCAGTGCTGAAATTTCAGAGTTTCTGCCTTACTCCCTTGACTTTTTGGTCCATACCTAGGTGGTATTGCGTGATCTCTGGGGTCAATTCCAAGTATGTCCTCGTGATTCCAGACGAAGACATTCTGGTGCTTCGTAAAAAGTTGCTACATGGCACGCCTCATTTCAAGTGTCATTCCATTGCCAATTCTGGTCATGGCTTCCGGGCGACCTAGGTTCAGGGGGATTAACTCCAGTGGTTCATTTAGCTCCACTTTCCTGAGTGTCTGTTCATCTCGGGTCTCTCTATCTGTTGTAGTGTGTTCAGACGGGGTTGAGAGAACATGGTCATCGTCTGGGTTATGGATCACATGCACCTCGCCATCCCTTGGCTTTTATTCCTAAAGTAACAATCATGTGCTAGGACCTACTCTCCCTAGATTTCGCCCACTCCCCAATGGGTCAGGAACTTCATCTTCAAGTGGAAGGTCGACATCACTACCCTTAGATTGTTGAAGGTAGGTCTGCCAAGTATGGCGTTGTACGATAAGGGAGCCTTTATCACCAAGAAGTCGACCATGACGGAAGTCGTATAGGGGGCTTTGACTGCCAAGATAGACAATGTGATAGTTCCAACCAACTGGACCATGTTCCTAGAGAAACCCTTCAGTGGCATGGGGGTTGTTGGAGTCCGACGGTATCTATCTCCATCTGGATGAAGGCTTTCTAGAAGAAGATATCTACGGAGCTGCCATTGTCGACAAAGACCTCCTAGTGGTGAAGTTGGCGACCAGCATAGTCACCACCAAGGCATCATTGTATGGATAGAGGACCCCCTCCTTCTTGTATTCTCCAAAGGATATGACAAAGGCCGGGTTCACTTCTCTTGTATTTGGTGGGATGGTATTCAGTCAAATACACTTCTCAGTATCATCTTGCTTGGCTTGTGCCTTTCGACTGGATGAGGTTGCACCCCACTAGTGAATCCTACAGTGATGGTCCTGATTTCTCCCAGTGTTTGTCCTTCCTGATGTGGTGCACAGGGGCGATCATGCGATGGTCCCTTTCAAGCTCCCTTCCCTCCTTGGTCTGTCGACCCTTTCTACACTTCTTTCCCATGATTTGCTCCTCTACTTCCACTCTGGTCTTCGGGCGGGAGGATATCGCGGCCTTGGTCGCCCAACCTGTTCTCTTTCTTCTTTCCTTATTCAAGTAAATACAATCTTCTGTGTTATGAGTGTTGGACTGATGGTAAGTGCAATAGCGGCGACTAGTGCTCATATAGCCATCTTCTTGGATGACTGGTCGGTCGTCTTTTTGGATGGTGAGCATCATCCTGTCAAATCAAAACCCCAGGCTTCTCATAAGGGCTTCCTCTCTCCTGTTGTCGCTTGGTCCTTTCTCCGGCTTCTTATGAGCCTTACTCTTGGTTGGTGCTTTTCCTTTTCTGTCTGCCTATTCTAGTTCTTTTTTTCTTGGTTCGGTCAGGGCTTAGAGTGTATCTTTAGTGTTGATAAAGTTTTCGGCTTGATCCATAAACTCCCGCCTGCAGCGTGGCAATAGTTCTCCTTGCCAATTCTGCCATGAACTAGGATCAGGGCCATACCCTACTTAAAAGCGTTGTCAAATTTATTTTCTCTTCTTGGTCGTCTGTCTTCATGCACACTTTGTTGAACCTGGATAGGTATGCATTCAAACTTTCATCTTCCTTCTGCTTAATGGTAAGGAGATACGTCGTAGGGCATCTTCTTCTTCTGCTCGCCATAAACTGTGTAAGGAACAAACGAGCCAACTCCCCAAAGTTGTCTATGGACCCGGATGCCAAGGACCCGAACCATACTATCGTCAGTCCCTTCAAAGTCAGCGAGAAAACTCTACAAACCACTTCTCTTGGAAAACCATGCAGGGTCATGTGGGCTCTAAAGGTTTACAGGTATTCAAGAGGGTCTATGGCCCCATCGTACATATCCATGAGGGGAACTCGGAACTTCGGTGGTAGAGGCACAGCCATCACCTCCTCATTATAGGATAGGCCCGTGCTGGTGAGCAATTGATCTACTAATGACAACGTGCCATCTATTTTCCTTTGTGTCTCCTCCCCCTCCCGTATTTTTGGATTCTATGTGCTCGTTGCTTCTTGGTCCTGAATCGTTCCTTGGTCCGTTGGTGGCTAATTTAAGTGTCTCATTCTCTTTTCGAAGGGTCTCAACTTCGGTAGTTAGCTTTTCTACCAGCCGCTCCATCGCCGCCAATCTTGCTTCCATGTTCGTTGACGTTACTTCTTCTTGTCTCCGAGTTGTCTGAGAACGGGTTTTCACAAACATACAAAGGACACGTAAAGTCTATAGAGATCTCATAGATGGCGTCACTGTTAACTCCGTGTTTCGTATACCTTTAGGCTAAGTTCTAGCAACTCGGGTCTTGGTCCTTGCACCTGCACAGTTAAGATAACACAGAGAGTACTAGGGGCCTTGGTGGAGGCTGAGGAATCTCCGATGCTTGAGTCAGCATATCTCCTTAGTAGTTTGTACAAGTGCTTAAAGGAATTAGAAAGAGTTCTTCATACCTGGGGGTCGACTTTTATACCAGGTTTATAGGTGGGGACAGCTCCTACCCTACCTCAGGGAGTTCATGTCACTTCAAATGTTCACTTAGTCAGAATCTTTTAATGTGACGTGGCTCCTGGGGTGGCGCCATTAATGTAGAGTAGAGTCTAGGGAGTGGCGCTATTAATGTCGTGTGGCCCCCTTACTCACTTTATCCTGTAGATATTCATTGTTAAAGCCTCTCCATGCCTATTGTCAGGAGATCGAGGGTTTCTCGCATCTCGTGCCCACCTGCCTACATAAGTTCCTGAGGGTTGGGTGTCAGGGTGGCAAGTCTCATCTACCTTTACCATCCGTTTTTCCCCCGTGAAGGTAGCTTCATGGGTTAGTTTTGCTCATGGACCGGGTATTCTATAGAGGCGCATTGACTCTTTTTAGAGAAGGGTTGTTGGGTTTGATCAGGCTCTCTCTCCCCTTGCCAGAGATCCATTATGGACTCGTTATGCGGACCAATAAGGGGGGAATCCCCTTACACATAAGCTAGCATAAATTATATCAAATATACATTTCAGAAAAAGATTATAAAAACTTACTCAAAATTACCAGATTACAGTCCAATAAAATTCATCTAAATAAAAAATAAATAAAGCAATAAGAGGTTCATATTGCTCTCCAATATATCCAATACATATCAGGATAAAGCCTCCCTAGCTCACTAAACATCATCACTAGCTAGTTATTAATGAGCATGGTCCCAAGTTTTTAGTTTTTGTTAAAAAAAAAAAAAGGTAATTTAAATATTAAAAATTAGAGAAATGATATTTGTAGTCTTAGGATGTGCAAATTATATATGTGCACTCCCTTTGAAAAAAATAAGTACACATAAAACTCATATGAAACAAATTAATTTTTTAATAGTGGACATCATATTTTTTTAAATAAATACGCTGAACTTGCATAATCTAAAACTAAGAGTTTGTAAGAAGTAAAGAGAAATAATCTTATGTCAATAGAGGTTTATTAAGCCAGCTGGGTTTGTTTACATTTTTCAGTAACTTTGGATTGATGTTGATCTCATCTTGTTTCGAGTTGTACTATACGTTGAAAGACAGAATTATATATGTGTGGTGGACTTTCTTTGTAAGCTCTGATCATTTTACTCTCCGGGCATTATTGGTTCCATCCCTTATGCTATATATATATGGCGTAGTGTGGCTTATACGCAATATTGCAGCAAGATTTGAAGACTATTATTATGCAACCTATTGAGTGTGTTATTTATAAAAGCTAGGGTTGCGAAATGGCTTTAGGAACTTAGCTTTTCACTAGGCGGCCCTAGCTAGCTAGTGAATTGACTTCTATTAGACCCTGTTTGGATATAAGAAGTATTTTATCCCAACTCCTCTCCTCTCAACCCACTATCCAAACAGCACCAACGCTATTATTCTTGACACCATTTTAGATTTCCCCACGCCTTAGGTAAGTAAGGTGATCAAGTTGAATAATGATGGTACTTCCAAAAGAAATTCGTGGTCCACTACCTTCTCATTAGACTCTCGATCGGCCTCAAATCTTCAAGATCGGTCTGACTACCCATTTTTCTCTACGATTGGCGCATGAGCACCACACATCGATATAGCTTCTCATGCTTCTCCAAGATCAATAGAACGTCTATGATCATTCCAGTCTCCTCCATCCACTTGTCTATCTTACTGTCTGTCCTAAAGTTCAGAATCGAAATACTCCTCTAGATATCTGTGGAGATGAGTTGAAGCTATCATGGTGGTGTAAATTGCTGATCTGATACCGGTACTTGGATCCACAAGGTTGGCGGCTTGGACCAGCGAATGAGGAAATAGATTCCTTGAAAGATTGGGAATTCAGGGAGGACCCTTGGGAGTCTCGAAGCCTTCGACGACCCAACGGGTTCAAAGTTCAAACTAGACAATACGCTAATATAATCATCTCTATGAATTAGCTTTTAGAGAGCTTTTTATGAATGTTACCAACAGAAGTGACAAATTCAAGCTAGGGACATCCACGTGTCAGTGACAGGAATGACTGCCCTCCTTTTTGTTCTTTTCCGATGAAATTGAGAACGTTTTATTCTACATAATTCAAGAGTGAGTCTAACCTTCTCATAACTCAAAGTTTTGCAAGAGAGAGAAGTCTTCTATCAAGAAAGGTTTCCCTCAAGCTATCTTTCAGTCAATTCCTTACCTTGGAACCAATTGCCCTTTATTCACTCCTAAATCTTTAAAGTTGCGTAGGCACACCGATTTTAGCTCCCTGCGTTGTGATAAAAATCCACGCACTTGATGAGAAGAGAGGTCCAAACCGGGAAAAGAAATGCTAATATCAATTTACCCCAATTTAAATTGGCAGCTTCCCTATTGCTTGTCCGTGAGGTATTAACATGAATACACATACAAAAAAAAAAAAAAAATTAGCACTCAGATTTCCCCCCATGAAAAGCACATCCACCAATATAGAACACAGTTCAAACTTCAAAATAATTTACTACTCTTTGCAACAAAGATAAGAATAGATTGTTGACGGGGGGAAAAAACTCACTAGCCATAGATTCATATAACATTAACTAGCAAGTCTGGCAACCCTTTTCACCGAGATACCATAGATCCGGTTAGGAGTTACACAGGCAGTACGGAAGTTACTGCAGTCCATTTTATTTCTATACCATAGTTTCAGTCAAGCAGCTGGGACCTTCCTTCCATCTTCAATAAAGAAAATTGCTGTTTCTGGAACCTGAGAAAGTGAGAAAGTGCTGTAACTAAACACGCCCTGAACACAAGTTTCATTCTTTGATCAAGAAAACAATTTTGAGCATAAACATAACTGGAAGAATAATGAAGGGCGACAAAACCGAAATGGTAATTAACTAGACAAAGTAACATCAAAATCATCTGACCTGTTCCTTTACCGTTGCAAGCCCAACTTATTGCACCCAAATAAATAATATATCTCTACAGCCGCTATCATATTAACTCAAGATTTTATAATGTCTTCTATATACTAGGAGCTACAAATTGAATGTTTCATTCACAGTATCCACCATCATTACAAATTTCAGAGTGACCAAAGTTGAAAAATTTTCAATTTACGCAAATAGGCCTCTAGAGAAATAGAATTGAACTGCATTTGTGGAAAAAAGGGTTTCAACCTTCCCATTGTTTTTTTTTTTTTTTTTTTTTTTAAGTAAAAATATTATTTATATGAATAGGAGTAACCAAGTACACTGGGGTAACCTTCCCATTTTGAACAAGTAAAACAGGGTTTCGGCCTTTCTATCGGCTTTAAGATACATGTATGAATGATGATCTGCTTTTAAGAAACACGAATCATGATTAGCCAATGTGCTAAAATAAGTTTTTAAAAAAACTAATCGAGGTTTTGAACCTGAACCCATGCCCCGACCTCCCAAAAAAACAAAAAACTTCCTCAAATATACATGTCTACAATACCAACAAAATAGTTTATTCAAATCAAAACATCAGCAAAAGTTCAGTTAGTTTAGGTTTATTAGAGGAATTGCATTATTAATACTCTTATGTTGATAAGCCATGATAGGATGAGAACACTTTAGTCAATATCGGCACCCAATCTGCTTAGCTTTTTGCATCTTCATTATGGCAAAGGGCAAATAATAATAAAAGAATCTTAGGAGTATTATTTCAGCATTTATTAGAATAAACAGAGTCTCTAGAAATCTTTTGCCATTCAAATTCAGGTGACTCGAGATAACAAATAAACAAGCAATTAACCTCCACATAACATTCAAAGAAAGAGATAGCATCTTACATCAGGCCAGCTCTCTGTAATGAACTCCACAATGTCATAGGATATGTCCCCTTGAACATCAATCTGCTCCTTCTCAGTAGGCCCCTGAAATATGTTAATGATATCAGAACCATTTTCCCCAGAACAAAGATTCATAGTTACAGCCAAAACTTATTATACCTTAACAACAGAAGCTCCAGTGGCAAACTTTTTCCCAAGCTTCTTTGAAGCATCACTAAGTTTAACACCTGAATGTCATCACAGGAACTGAGTTAATGATAGCAATAAGGTAACAATCTAAAAATTTAAAGAAGCATAGCGCTCACCAAAAAGTTCCAACCCTTTTACAGTGGTAATGCACTTTCGCTTGTTACGTACAACCTTTTCAATAACTACTTCTTGCTTATCCTACAGAAAAATTAAATGGCAATTTCAATTATATTGAGCTCAATTTTTGCCAATAACAAATATTACATTATTAGTCTCTTGCAAAGAGATTAATCAGAAGTGAATGGAAGAAACAATTTCAGAGCTTACTTTTTTCTTTATCTTCCCACCAGGAAGACGTTTTACTTCTTCTTGCTTTGGTGCTGAAGTAACCCCAACCCACAGAGAAAGAGAGACATAAGGAAGAGGGAGTAAAGAATGTCAGCATAGTTCGAACTTGCAAGTTGATGCCAAACTTTATGATAAAAATAGAACAGAAAAACACCATGAAACATATAGATGCTCCAAAATTAACCCAACAACAGCCAGATGACATCACAATTACGTGAATGACCCAAGTAATGTCACATCTAATGAGTAGAGAAGTATAGACCTCACATATAAAGATATGCCCTGCAGTGCAAACATAAAAAAATAAAAAATAAAAAAAAAATAACACGAAATTTGATATCGAACTTAACAGAAGCACCATGATCTTCTTTTTGAGACAAGGAAGACAGATTTTGACATATTAGCAGCACACAGTGCTTCCAGTTAAACTGATTACAATTTACATTAATTTTGTTCCTGTGGATTTTCAGAATAGATGACATGCATCCTAGTGGCAGGGTACCCGTCCAACAAAACATATCCATGCTCAGAATCACTTGCAAGATGCCACATGTGAATGCTCTGATATTATTTTTCACTATTTTAAAACCCAGTAAACTAAATAAGTTCTAAAGTTAAGCCAGCAAAGCTATTAAGTTCATTATTTTTATTTGCAAATAGGTTGCTCCTCCTACAGGGGCTCTGTCCAGTTAGCACGGATGAGTCTTCAACAATAAGAAATCAGGAGGCATCATTATAAGGAAGGATAATGGAGATTCTTGTGTCCTGATTCTTTTGCAGATCAATCTTCCCTCTGTTTTCAACCATGAGTTGCAAACCACAAAGAGAAGTCTGCATGTTGAATAGCATATCGCAAATTGAGTGATGCTACAAGTACAAAAGTGCAATAATAAGCATCAGAAAATGTGATACCCCATTCTAACTAATGAGTGAAGTGCCACTGAGGGTATTGGGTTTACAAATTAATACCAAAATAAATTGGTGATAAGTTTACAAACTATATCACACCTCTTACTCAAACACTTCATAGAAGAGAAAGATAAGCTCATAAGATTTCTTCTTGTTCTAGCTTATTTCCTATGTACATAACATGATCCCTTTGTAGGGAATTCTCAACACAAAAGTCTAATAAAGTTGCTACCTAACATATACCTTTCGATTTCTAAGGCATGCATAATCTACTAAGTCAATTAAGGTAAGCTAAAGCAGCCACCGAAATTCTAGAAAAGTAACATGCTTTCTTTGAATTTTCATTTTTATTTGAACTTCCAACACACCCCCTCAAATCAAAATGCTTTTATGCCAAGCATCTCACGTAACATTTTGAAGGGTTCAACTGGCAGTGGCTTAGTGAAGATATCAGTCACTTGATCCTTGGTATTACAATACTCAAGTTCAATTGCCCTCTGCTTCAAATGATCCCTTAGAAAATGAAATCTAGTGTCAATATGCTTGCTCCTTCCATGTTGCACTGGATTCTTTGAGAGCTTGGTTGCTGACTTGTTGTCCACATGAATCACAATAGATTTTTCTTGTGGGTGATTCAATGACTCCAAAAGATTTCTCAACCATATGGCTTCACAAACAACAGAAGAAATTGCTACATACTCTACTTCACATGAAGACAATGCTACAATTGCCTGCTTCTTTGATATCCAAGAAAAAGCAGTTGCACCAAGATAGAACACATGACTAGTTGTGCTTTTTCTCTCATCTTGGTCACCTCCCCAGTCACTATCTGAATAACCAACTAATTCTGCATTTTCACCATAAGAACAGAAAATGCCAAAATTGAGAGTACTTTTAATATACCTTAGAATCCTTTTTGTAGTTAGCCAATGAGATTCTCTTAGTGTTTCCATATAACGACTTACCAGTCCAACAACATAGAGTATGTCAAGCCTTGTCATTGTCAAATATCTCAGGCTTCCGACGAGACTTTTGTACATGGTTGAATCGACAGATTTTCCTTCTCCTTCTCTTGACAGCTTTAGTCCTATTGCGACAAGAGTGTTGACAGCATTACAACTATCCATCTTGAACTTTTCCAATATCTCTCTTATGTATTTCTGTTGAGAGGTAAATATTCCACCATTTTCTTGCTTCACTTCAATTCCAAGAAAATATGACATCAGTCCATTGTCGGTCATTTCAAACTCTTTGAACATGGACTTCTTGAGTCAAAGAAAGCATGTTGCTTTTCTAGAATTTCGATGGTAACCTTAGCTTATCTTAATTGACTTAGTAAATTATGCATGCCTTAGAAATCAAAAGGTATTTGTTAGGTAGCAACTTTCTAGACTTTTGTGTTGAGAATTCCCTACAAACGGATCATGTTATGTACGTAGGATATAAGCTAGAACAAGAAGAAATCTTATGAGCTTATCTTTCTCTTCTAAGAAGTGTTTGAGTAAAAGGTGTGATATAGTTTATAAACTTATCACTCATTTATTTTGGTATTAGTTTGTAAACCAACAAATTGGTATCAAAGACATTTTCTCCTTCATTCATATGGGTAGTTTCAAATTTTGCCCTTAATGATTGAAGGCGAATTCTATTCACTCAATCAACACCTTTGAATACAACATGCTTTTTGAGAAAATAAACCCATGATTTTCTGCTGAAATCATCTATGAAGGTAATGAAGTACTTGTTACCTCCAAATGATATGGGATCCAATGACCCACAAATATCAATGTACACCAACTGCAATGGTGCTTTCGCCCTCCTTGCCGTAACACTTGGAAAAGAGAGTCGAGACTGCTTACCAAGTACACATCCTTCACAGACATGGTTTGCTAAATCAATGTGTGGTAGACCATGCACCATTCTACCAGAGGATAATAGCTTTAGGCCATTGAAGTGAAGATGGCCAAAGGGTAAATGCCACCGCCATGAATCGTTTTTAATGAGTCCAATGAGGCATTTCTCGATCGTATTTAGGTTCAAAGGGAACATACGGTTCTCCATCATTTGAACACATGCAATTGCTGCGTCACAAGGGTGGTCTCTCAGGTAGATGGATGTGAAGAATGTTTTTCTACATTAGGATCTGAATAAAGAAATCTATGTCTCCACCTCCCGGCATGTTTGCTACACCTTCCTCAGAGGTTTGTTGGCTACCCCGATCCTTGTATGGATTGAAGCAGGCTCCACGTGCATGGCTTGATAAATTCCGCTCTACCCTACTTGCTTTTCATTTTACTCAGAGTTAGTTTGATTCCTCTCTTTTTCTTCACAAGACTTCTGCAGGAATTATATTGCTTCAAGTATATGCTGATGACATTATAATCACTAGCTCTGATACTAAATTAATTCAGAAAGTACAGCAGCATCTCAAGGCCTCTTTTCACATGAAAGACCTTGGTCCCCTGCAGTACTTTCTTGGCCTTGAGGTGCAAATTACTCCGGCTGGTACATTGTTACACCAGCACAAATACACGCAGGAGGTGATTTTATTGGCTGGTCTCTAATCGGGTAACTCTTGTTCTTACTCCCTTGGAGGTAAATCTCAAGCTTCATCAAGAGAAAGGCGAGCTTCTTTCAGATCCATCCTTGTATCGGCAGCTTGTTGGGAGTTTGAATTACCTGACGATTACTTATCTTGACATTTCTTATGATGTGCAACAGGTCAGTCAATTTATGTAAACCCCCCGACATCTTCATTTAGCTGTTGTCCGCCGTATTATCCGGTATCTGAAGGGCACCTCTACACACGGGTTGTTCTTTCCTAAAGAATATTCCTTATAGTTGGCGGATTACAGTGATGCTGATTGGGCTGGATGTGCAGATACTCGTCGTTCTATTACTGGGTGGTGCATGTTCTTAGGCAGTGCACTCATTTCTTAGAAGAGTAAGAAGCAAGACAAAGTTTCCAACTCCTCCCCTGAGTATGAATATCGTGTTGTCTTCCGCTTGCTCTGAGATCACATGGCTTCGTGGGTTATTGGAAGAACTTGGCTTTCCTCAGTTTCATTCCACTCCTCTCCATGCTAATAATACCAGTGCTATCCAGATTGCTGCTAATCCTGTTTTCCATGAGCGTAAGAAATACATCGAAGTTGATTGTCATACCATCTGTGAAGCTTTCGTCAAGCATATGATCACTCTTCCTCACATTTCCACCACTTCACACTACTAACATCTTCACTAAAGCTCTTCCTCGGCATCAACATCAATTCTTGATTGAAAAATTGATGCTTCTAGATTTTCCAATATCAATTTGAGGGGGGATGTCACTAAGATAGGATTTAATTGGACTCTAACACTAGCTGTTGTAAATAGTTTATAAAGCCAGGAAACCTGGAAACATGGAACCAGGAAACAAGCCAGTAAATCTGGCCATGAAATCTGGCACTTATGTAAAACTCTTCTCTATATAATAATGTACAAAACCTATGGAAAGGGAATTCAGACAAATTGACATGAAGGTGGTGTATAGAATCCGACATTGCTTGTGAGGGAGAAGTTCTTACTCTTTATAATGATTCCAATGGGACTCCAATTATATTATAGACTATCCTTTTTTAGAATATAGGCCCAAATGTGGCTTGGGCCTCCCTCTGGGCATTACAATGGTATCAAAGTCTATCCCAACTAAAAATGTGGGACTTGAGTCGTGCCACCTATGATGGAATGGCCAAAAGAGGTCGTCGGGATTTAAGGGGGGGAGATTTTGATACCAAGAATTCTAAATGTAGAGTGTAGATGGTGTATGGGACCTCATTGACTAGTCATTTTGGAGTATGGGCTCAGATGTGGCTTGGGCCTCCCTTGGGGCTTTAGATTGTAATAAAACCCATATTGGCAGTGCCATGCGATTCATTTATAATATGAGGCAGTCTATACAAATTAAAAAAATAACTAAAATCTTCTCAGCATGCCAAATCCACAGAATTTATGGGCAATATGCTAGGCATGACAGTGTAAGGCTCTGACTGTTTGCCATAAAAGCATATTTTCAAAGAAAATGAGATGTTTTCTCTAATTTGATTTAGAACCTGAATGTAATTTTTGAATATTGATTGCAATGAAAATCTCAAAGTTAGAAGCAATAAGAACCATTAAAGTATGTAGGCAGTGTCAGTCATGATGGCACCGGTGATGGGAGGAATGAGACAAGGAAACTTGACGTGGTGGTGTTAGTGGTGAGAAGGGCTAGGGTTGGGGAGGGAGGTGATAGCGACAGCACAGGAAGGGGGAGGAGTAGGGGCAAGAGCAGTGGTGTTGGTGGCGGCGGCAGTGGCAGTGAGTAGGGAAGACGGATATGATGGTGGCAGCACTACGGAGGGAGGGGGGACGGAGGAGGTAATAGTTGTGACATGGAGGTGGGCGGGAATGTACGGTAAGAGGGCAAAGGATCCCTAAAGCCCGGCTTCTTCCTTTCAATTCTTTTTCGCACAGAGCGTGTGCCTCGGATATCAAATCAAATAGCTTATTTTTGTATCATAAAGTAATTAATTCTTACAAAATGCAATAAAAAAACGAAATAAAGAACGAAAAAATTTCTTCAAATAAAAGAAGAAATTAAAAAACAAAAAACAAAACAGTAACAAAGGCATACCGGAAGGAGTAGCTCCATCTGAAGAAATACCAGTGGATTGGAACTGCTCGGAAACTTTATCAGCTTCCTTTGCATTGGCCTCTGCTCACAAAAATGCATAAATAATTACTCGATAAAGTATAAATACAAAAATAGAACGCGAAGTATTAGGGATTGATTATAACAGCGTCAATCGGATTTGTACGAGACCTTTGACGAGATCAGGGTAGATTTCCGGGGCGTTTTGGATTAACCAGGGCTTGCATTTTTCGAAATCGGGTCCAAATTCGCAGTACTCCGCCGGCAAACTGCAGACCGCACAGTACAACACGCGAACCGGTTGGGGCTTCTCTGCCATTATTGCTCGAGCTCGTGCTCAAGCTCTCGGTCTCGCTGCTCGCTCTTCGAGAAGGGACCGTTAAGGAACAAAAACGGTGCGTTAAGGCAACGCAGTTGTTTCTTCGGGTGGCGGTGCCGTTTGCTCTTCTTGCTCTAGAACTCGCCGAGGCGTTAACGCTTAAAAAGGAGGTCTCGTTTTGGTGATGAAGCATCTTTCGAAAGGGCTCGACGTCGTTTTGAGTCAAGAAAGAAGGCTTTAAGCCTAAACAGCTCGTCGGCCCATGGACATGCTCATGGATCTTGCAAATCATCTGGATCCTACTTTACCAGCCCAGCCCGTCAAGATTCAACCATCAATATTATATCATATGATCTATTTTATTTTGTTAATTTTAAAATTTTAAAATCTGTAACACACCTCAAGGATTAAAATAAGATAATACTGATTTGCTATCTTTGAGAGGAGCTCCAAAAATATGAGAAGAAAAATGAGAGAAATTTGGAGGAAGACAAAGAAATTTCTATATCAATCCAGATTAATTTTCGTACAACCACTAACTTCTTACATATAGTATGCAAACTTCAATAAGGTTGACCCACATATGGGCATAGACAAAAAGCACACTAAAATAACCATTGAAATGAGAACTACACTAAGGGCCCAAACCCATTAACCCACTACCAATAAATTCCAATTAAAACAACAAGAGCCCAATAAATAATGAAAATAACTATCTAAGCATAAGATGGCCCACGGCCCAACAAGCATACAGACTTCCAACTAAGTGGTTGAGCCCTTGTACTTTTTCTTGGACTGTGACAAACTCTTACCATAGTCTCCTTGACAAGGCCCATGGTCTTTCTATGATCTCAATCCTCACCTCTAAGATGAGTGTCACCATTAGGGACAGAAGCTTGGAAAACACCATTTTCAATTGTTAGGATACTGACATCAAAAGTTCCACCTCCAGGGTAAAAAACAAGGATGTTCCTTTCACCACCCTTAATCATCTTCCCATATTCGACAGCTCCAACACATCAAATTTTAAATTTTTTTGTGAAATCTAAAAGTCTAACATATAGGTTTGAATATGAATTTTCAATAGAAACTATTTGACTTCGTTCAGTAGACTAAGCCAATGATTCCCTTGTGGTATCCATAACAACAAATTTCTCCAAATAGTCCCAGAAAATAAGCCACTAGAAGCTAAATTTTGGCTTGAATATGTTTTGTTGAATTCTCACCCACGATAGAATAAAAAGGTGTTCCAAGCATTAAGAAGTTGAATCAGCCATAAGTATATGTAAATCTGGACAAAATTCCACATATGTATCCAAGTAATGGCACATTTGTCATCAGAAGCTGGAACATGATCAGCAAGATCGACGGCTACAATAGAATGATTATGTACGAAATGCGGACAAATCTCGGGGATTCTCTCCAATTCAGAACCCAAGGGAACCAACAGAGCATGAAACAGTAAACCGTGAGCAAAAATGGAGGCATAAATTCTATAAACTTGGAATTCAAAACCAATTTTCTGGACTCACTGGACTTGCTTCGTGAATTACCAAAGATGGAGGTATAATTCCCACTGTAATTGTATAAACTTACGCTACAAGCCTACTAAGAATAGAATTAGTGGAAGTTTGGGTGTTCCATGCCTTAACAACATTTGCTATCCCACCAAAGACCCACTTGTAGAAACTTCCTAATAGAATAAATGGGCAGGAAATATAAATTGAGCCATTGGTGTTTAAAACAAAAACACTGAAGTTGCCCCATAAGTGGTCACCTCCAAAAGAAAATTCAACACGACAATTTGATGAAAAATATTCGAAACTCCTAAATGATTTTGATGACATAACAAAGTTGGCAAGTAATAGCATGTCATCAAGATGAAGAGCAGCTTTTTGAACACTAACATGACTGACAACCTCATGCTTACATATTAATATTGTAAATAGAACACCTGGATTGGTAACATCTTGCATTACAGCACCATAAATTAGCTCCAGTTGTCCAACACCCAATTTTTTTCTCTCTCCAACCACTTGGATCCCTTTCTCCACTCGCATTATCTCCTCTTGTGCCTGTTCCAAATCTTCGAATTGGTCGAGGCAATTTACTAGGCCATATAAGAGTCAATGGTTCACCACAGATGTTCTTTCCTTGTGGTGCTCTCAAAGATTTCTCTGCATCCAAATAATAGTTAAATACTACAAACTCATACTCATCTTTCTTAAATTGTACACTGTAGCGCCCAAACCTTCAAAAAACATTTTCAAGTTCATCTCTTCACATCTCAGCCAACAAATTACCAACAAGAGACATTTGAGAAGCTTTGCATTCCCAAAAAATGAGCTTGATGTAGTTTGGGTATTCCTTCAATATATCTGGATATGGATAACATGGGTGGGTTGTGTACATGGAAATCAATATCTTCTTGTTACCCACATCACTCAAATTAGTAGACTGGATTGCAACACCATAGGTAATAACCTCATTAGGGTTGCAGGAATTCTTTAATGGGAAATACCGGTCCCACAGATGCATTTTGTTGAAAACTTGGAAGGCTTGTTTTCTATGTTCTTCTCGATTGGAGTTAGAGGAACTTTGACCTTCATTCTCATTTGAGTTTGGTTGTTGATTATCGGGAAGATGAATGGGTCTAAGAGATCGAAAGAGTTTTAGAGCTTCAGTTGGTTTTGGTTTTTATAGAGGTTGTCGGTCTAGATCTATTTGGCACTGAATAACTATTCCACCAAGGTCAAATTGCCATCTGGTTCCACGAGAATCGTTCCCAGCAGATGAATTGACACACTCTTTCTCTCTTTGTGACCTCTTTGTTTGCATTTGTTTCCCGAGAAAGGAATATTCTTATAGCTTCCAAGACTGAGCCAAGGCTAGTCGAGGAAAAGAAATCCATTGTGGTGGAGAAGAAATCAGGATTTGTGAGAGGCGGCATTGGTCGAAGATGAAATGAGACAAGGAATCCGTCGTTGCTCATTCTTCGTCTTAATGCATCGCACAAATCTAATCCTTTTAGCCTTTCCCTTTTACTTCATTCGATGCTGCATGTGCTTCATCTTCATGTATTGCACATTCTATCTGTATTTTACCGATTTGATCCTCCAACTAATTGAAGCATTCTTTAAAGTTGCTCTCAAATTCGTTCATATGTTGTCGCAATACTTTGTGCATTTCATTATAATCATCCCGAAAGTCATTCAAATGTTGTTGGAGAGCTTCATAGCCTTGTTGAGTTTCATGAATGAACTCTGTAATCTTCTAAACCAAGACAGGAATTTCTTGCATTTCTTTTTAAAACACATAGATCGGTGTCTCTCTAATACAAATTTGTAACACATCTCAAGGATTAAAATAAGATAACATTGATTTGTTCTTTTCGAATGGAGCTCTTCTAAGAAAATGAGAGGAAAAATGAGAGAAAATGGGATGAAGACAAAGAAGTTTCTATATCATTCCAGATTAATTTTCATACAACCACTAGCTTCTTACATATAGTCTGCAGATCTCAACAAGGTTGACCCACATATGGACCTAGACTAAAAGCACACTAAAATAACCATTGAAATGAGAACTACACTAAGGGCCCAAGTCCGTTAACCCACTACCACTAAATTCCAATTAAAACAATAAGAGCCCAACGAATAATGAAAATAACTATCTAAGCATAAGATGGCCCATGGCCCATGGCCCAATAAGCAGACAAACTTCCAACTCATTGGCTAAGGCCTTGTACTTGTTTTTAGACTATGAAAAAATCATGCAAAGGTGTTGTTCCACAAAAAATGGTAGTTTAAGCTTGTAATTTCACAAGAGTCATAGTTTGTATACTACATCACAACATTTATGAGAGTTTAGTGTGCAAAGTGCAAAATCTTTGTGTCGTTATAATAAAGGGGTACTCACTATCTTCATATGCCTAGCTGTTATGCTTGGCAAATAAAAGTCACTTTATTTGTACATTATGGCTGGGCATTTAAACCCAACCTAGGGGAGGGTAGCGAGGCCCCGCACCCAACTACCCTACCCTCGTCCATCATATGCGAATGAATGGGCCACCCTCCCACATCTGGCCCCTTAACAGGTGCGAGGGACAGACTAGGCCCAACTCTGACCCTCATTTCCCCCACCCCGCTTATATATATATATATGCGCCATTTTTGGTACAGGTTAATTTCCTCCATCCTGCTTATACCCAAAACGGCGTCGTTTTGATTTTAAATTAAAACTACCCCCTTCTGAGCTTCTCTCTCTCTCTCTCTCTCTCTCTCTCTCTCGCAAGCCATTGTCGTAAAATTTTTGTCATCATCGGTGCCTGAAGCTCACCCCGTCACCGTCGATGTAAGTATCCCGAGTCTTTTCTATTTTTTCTATTTTTTTCTTTTTATTTAAGTTATGGAGGATGGGATTGTGAATTGTATGTTATGTGATTTGTGAATTTTTTATTGTAAATTATGTAATGTGTTGTATGTAAAGTTACGGGTTTCATATTGAAATCCTAAATTAGTATAAGGTTCCAATCCGAGACCCTAAATTAATTATGGGGTTTCGATATCGAAACTCTAACTTGTTGTCATGTTCATGATTGTATGGTTTTAATTATTGTGTGATTTTTTCATCATTTCAGATTTTTGTGAGTCAACGAGAATGGATAGTCAGTATTATTTTGGTGGTAGCTCTCCTATTCCTACCCCTACCACAATTACAAACACTAACCTACATCTACCCCTACTACTGCCCCCATGCCCCACTAAGCAATTGTTTGGTCACATTTCACCAAAATAGAGGATTTTGACCCCATTTACCCCCAAGTTAAGTGTAACTATTGTGGTAAAATGTATGAATGTCACCATATGAGACATGATATATTTTAATTGAAGGTCCACTTAGAATAGCAATGCAAAGATCTTGATGATTTGGTTGTAAAGGCTAGAAGTGCGGTGAGATTTGTAAGATCTTCACCTGCTATATCTGATAAATTCAAGGCTACTTTAAGGTCTACGGGTATTGAATGCAAGAATGTCTTTTCTTGATATTCTTACAAGACGAAACTCAACTTTTTTTACAGTAAAAGCCTAAGAGTATAAGGTTGCCTTTAATTTATTGAATGACGAAGACATTCAATATGTCAAACATTTTGAAGATGACGGGGGATTAGGCAAGTATGTTCATGATGATTGGGAGGTAGTTTGAATCTTTGTAGATTTTTTTAGACTTTTCTACGAGGTCACAACCGGACTTTCCAGTTCTTTGTACCATTCATCTAATGATTTCTGTCATTAAATATGTAAGGTAAAAGAAGAATTGGATGAACGTGTGTGGGAGTGACCAAACTAGGCTGTGGGAAATGGCATTGAGCATAAAGGTTAAGTATGACATGTATTAGGGAGATTTGAGTAAGATAAACATTTTCTTATATGTGGTTCTTGACCCCCAGTACAAAATTGATGGCATGATGTACGGTTTGAGATTGGCGCACAAGGCATGGGCTGATTATATTGCCGCAAGGGATAGGGAAATCTTTGGTAGATTGTTTGATGAGTTTTTCATATTCAGGGATGGTAATATTTAGACACCTACACCTATTGAACCTCCACCTCTCCAAGTCAGGATAGGGAAAAGGCAAAGTTTGGACTGGGGTGAGAGGTTGGAGCAGGACCCTTGGTCCGTCATCTTGTAGAGGCCCAGTCTAATTTGAATAGATACTTAGCATCTAATTTACAACAATTTACGTGGGGATTTGATATCTTATCTTGGTGAAAAATCATTGTCATTAAGTATCCCGTTGTTGGAGAGATTGCCTGTAATATTTTGGCCATCTTGATTAGTACCATAACCTCAGAGTCGGCCTTTAGCACCGGAGGACGCATATTGAATCCATTCCAAAATTCATTGTCTCCGATCATTGTAGAGGCATTGATTTATACTTAGATTTGAATCAAAGGGATCCTAATTTATATTCTAGATGTGAGGGACTTTGAGGAGGCCGACAAAGAGGATGGTGGTGATCAGCTTGGATCCGATAATATTTCTTAATTCATTTTTTTTCTTTTGTTATGATTTTAATTTATTTATATTCATTTCACCGATATTAATTTCAAATTTAATTGTTGTAAGGATGTAAGAGGGTAGTTCTACATCGGCCGCAATACGACTTCTTGTCAATTGGACTCACAATTGTCATTGTTTTGTATAATTTCTCCTGTAATTATTTTTTGTATTTGTATAATGTTTGTAATCTTAATTTTTTTTTTTTTATTGTTTTAGCTTTTATAGTCTCACTATCATATGCCCAATCTTAATCCCAAAGATCTCAATCTCATATTGATATAGGTTAGTACTTTTAATGTTTGTATTTTTTACATATCTATATAATGTTTGTATTTATGATTTTTGTTTTTTGTTTATAATTTTAATTTATTTTCTTATTAATGTTTCAGGTTTCATAATCTCATAGTCTTAAAGCACAGCTCACTCACTTTCCCACCAACGTGGCCACCCAAAATTCTAATGTTTGGAACAATGCGAAATGACAATAAAAGAGTCAATTGTAATCTTGCTACAATTTGTTACTTAATTATTTAATTATTAGTTATTTAAATTATGTGAAAACTTATAATATTCGTAGATTAATTTGTAATAGTTTAAATTAGTTTGAATTATTGTAATGGCTTTAGATTATTAGTTGCAACTTAGAAGTATACAAGTTTTTAATTTGTACTATTGTAATATCTTAAATTATTTTGTTGTTAAATTTACTCATGAGGGTCTGAATTTAAATTTTTAGTTTTGTACAATGGCATTTCTGAATCCAAAATGGCCCAAAACCAAGTTCTTGGCCACTTTTAGGCCCAAAAATGTCTTCCTAGCCCTTTTGGAGAGGCTATATAGCACCTTCCCCTTAGTGAAAAGTATAGATGGTTAGTACCAATAAAATCTCTCTTAAATGTGTGTATCTATTTAATCCAGTATTTACGCTATGGAATATGTGATTGTTGTCTTAGTTTTACCATGTGATACATTCCACCATCAACGATGAAAATTTCAGGGAAATAACAACGATGGAAAAGTTTGTGAAATAACTGCACGAGATTTACAATTTGCTGACAAGGTAATATCACTTCCGTTGTATATTCTGATCCAATTTTTCCGACTTACATTTTTTTGTACGTGTTGTGATTTTTTTATAAAATAATTTTTCTATGATAAGATTTTTTTCCGTAACTATGGCTACGAGAATTTCCAATTAGTCGAGCTTGCAAAATTTAGACTATGCCACAATAACATAAAATGACTGGTGCTATGAACCTAGGTACTGCAAGCACCGCAGGAGGCAGTAGGTCACACGACATGGGTGCTGCATCATATTCACTACTTCGGTGGTACAACAACCACAATTTTTTGAGTACCGAAAGGTTGTAGCGAGAACCCGAAGTGCCTAAGCATCTCGGTTCCACTGCCAACGATGTCACGAACTTGGAGGTGCAACGAGCACCCCAATGCAATGTGGCCACTACTGCATGAGAAGCTGCGCACCTAGCCAATGTGACAAGCTCTGCAATGAGCAGAGCTATGCACGTGGCCGATGCAGCAAGCTCAATTGTGTGCAAAGTAGTGCACATGGGTCATGCGGCACTACATGTTTGCAGCATAGCCTAAGCACTACACTATCAAGTGTGATGCGACAACCATTGTTGCGTACTAGGCCTAGTCGTAGTTTATGCCATAGATGGCTGCAGCCCACAAAAGCTTATTGGTTGATCTACCTTGTGAAAGTAAGATGGGTTGATCTGGGAGACACCATGGCCAAGAAACCTTGGTCATATCTTCCATTTGGAATAAAGTTCATGATCGAATGCATTAGCCCTTCTCCCACTACTTTTACATGCGAATTAATGATGGACTTTTCGAGATTAGAGGATTCTGGAGGTTCAAAGATGCAAGGATCCACATTGATCCCTTTCATGCACATTTTTCTACTTATCAGAGGCTATGGACACTGCCCCAACAACATATTCTTCTCTATTATAGAGAAAGAATAAGCGTGCACAAAGTATAGAGAGGCACATGACGACGACTAAATTTTTTTCTTTCTATATGAATAGTAACCCTAACGGGAGAAGAGGAAAGACCTGTGGGTTATTAGTAATGAATAAGGGCATGGGCTTTTTTTTTTTAAATCAACTTTGGGTTGAGATTTTTGTTAATGTTGGGCTTGTTTGTTTTTTTAAAGAGTTTTAAGCCCAACCCGTATATCTTTTCAATATGTTTAAAAAAATTGTAATTGTTTTTAGAAACTGAGCCTTCGACCTAATAAGCTAAGACTTACTTGAGCTGGGCACCTAGGAGGGTAGCCCATAGGCTTTTTGGCTTGGCCCAACAAGCTTATTTTTGGGCCAAGCAAGAAGAGGGCCAATCATCTGTCATAGCCCAAGGGCTCCCCATGTGCATGATTGGGCCAAAGGTCACAGTTCAATGCGTTGAGCGCATCGGCCATCCAAGCTTTGTGTTCTATTTGGATTTTTATATGCGAAAGTGTCGTATGGTGTTTTGAACCCAAGGCCTCACACACAAGGGTAATGAGCTCAACAAATGGGCTAATGCTTGCTCATTGTTTGTAGTTTACTTAATTGTGTATGTTTTAAATTATTCAGCAAATACTTATGCCACATGAATTTTTTTTTTCTAAAATATTTTTTGGCAAGATTTTATAATATTTTATTGGTTTATAAATACATGCATACCGTGTATTATGAGATCATTTTGTCACATTTTTTAGGTATTTTATTTTATTTTATAAATTGTCTAGATTATTATTTTTTGTGAATAAAAATTATTTGGATGAAATGTGACTATTTTTGTGCATGTCTTGTGATTACATATAGTTGTGTAAACTTATTTAATCACTTGAATTTGTTAGGCTAATTATAGGAATTAGTCTTCAATCTTTTAGAATATGATAAAATAGAAGATTAAGTAGCCTGAGTTTGTACTATCCATGCTTATGATTAGCCCAAATAAATTTCTTCAATCTGAGAAGAAATTGTTTCTTGCATGTGGCTGACTCAATAAGATTTATTATCCTAGTGGGAGTATGGTTGAGATTGATTTGGAATTAATCTCTTATACGATATAAATTTACACAAAAATTAAATTAGAAATTAATAATTAGGCATTGTGGCGTAAGAAATGATTAGGAAGCATAACAAATTTTTGATCTTGCAATATGTGTTAATTACTTTTATTCTAACTTAGATTGATGTGATAAATTTCTTAGATGTATGCAATCAAAAGTACATAGGTTAGTAATTTTGAAATAACCGAGAAGAAAGCCTAAAGATTGTATATGGGACTTAATTATTAAATTAATCTCCTCCATGAGAAATAGCTGGAAATGAATGAAGATTATTATGAGTGTTAAATAGTCTTAGACCATCATTATTGTAAAAGCATCTGAAAGATCTAGAGTAAAATTAGAAATGTGCATGGGTAACACATAGAAGTTGAAAGAATCAACTATCAGATAGAGCTAAACCACTATTTTACCTTTAAAAATCTTGTGGATAATAACAGAAGTTGCGCATTATTTTTGTAACGCAAAAATTAATTGCTCTTATATTTGAGGTTGAGCATTAAATTATAGATAAGCACATACTCTCTAAAACTTGCTAGTATGTCTGGCAAGTAAAGACATTAAAATCTAAATGTACAAAAGTTTTGAGAACATTATTGATTGGCACATCCATTTTAAATTATCATTGCACCTTTATGTGGTAATAGTACTGATAATCTTGCTCAAGTTTTCTTTCTCTAGCGAGAACAAATAGGTTCTTGCAGATATATAAACTTAGGAGCACCCCTTGAAAGTAATGTAATATCAAGTACCTTGGAAGTTTGCATGGTAACTGCATTAAAAGTCTAATAATTAAGTACGATTTAATAAAGCCTAAAAATCATGCTCGTGGTTTTACTGATGCAAGAGAGGTTTTAAGCTAAGATAATTTCTCTCAAAATTTTCTTTTATCTCCTATAGTGTATTGGAGAATGCGAAAAATATTGAGCAAGTGAGAAATAGAAATATCCCTAGTTAGCTGCTAAAACATCATAGACTACATTTATTGCACAAAAATATGTTTTTGCTATTTCTAATGCGATATTGGCTAAGTCTATACTTAATTTGATTTAAAACTCAATGTATACAGTGGTGTTAGTGAGAATCCCGATATGTTTAGAAGTTTGATGGTCACTCATGACTCTGTGATGGTGACTTCTAAAATTTACTAGAAAATAAGATTCTCATAAATGTCGTGGTAGCTATATATTAGTATTCTCTCTTCTTTTAGAGACCAGAAGAAAATATTTATAATATGGTTCAGCTAAAAATACTAAATTCACATAGTAGGAATCCCAATATAGAATATGAGATTTACTTCACTTATATAATCCAACTTGTGGTTATTGATCTGATTAACTAAGGAAAAGTGGAGTTGATAGAGGTATAGATCCATCTCTTTGTACTAATTGAGTTGTTTTTAGATAACCATTAATCGCACATTTATTAAGACTTTTCTTGAAAGAGTCAAATAGTTAATTATCATAGGAAAATTAGATGGTTAGCTTTTGTGATGTTTAGGCGCAAAGTACTGTGAGCACATGATTGTTGCTTGTATTATTTTGCTATAAAAAGCAAATAAATGCTGGTGGTATTGTTTACATGTGACCTAAACAAACTATCTATCAAATATAGCCAATGTACCTAGTCGTTATTATTAACGACCTATTAAATAAAATGGGTTCTTTGAACATTGTTGACAATCATAGAAAAGTGTATTCTTAAGAGAGTTAATACTGATGGCAATTTGGTTGTTTTAGATTCACCTAATAAGTGGTTTTCCATACTATGAGATAGTGGGCATGAGTTTGTGAAATGTAGCTCAAACTTAATGTCTTGTGAGACTATGTATAAGAAAAATAGTTTCTAGGAACTATTGTTCAAAATCCATAAATAATTATTGAGATAGCAAATACCAAAGAATCTAATTTTGCTTATTCCATTTAGTGTTTCCATTAGCTCATGGGAGTTAAAGGTTGAAGTTTTGTTAGGGGTCAATATAACTTACTTATTTAAGTGAGTTTGTGATGCGATTTAGACAAATCATTAAGAGTAATAACTAGACTATTGTGATTGTCCTTGGGGCAAAGGCCCAAATTACTTTAAATGAAAAATAAAGGTTGGTTATCTCACATGTTTTCCAGTGCAAGACACTCATATGAAACCTTGAAGTTACAAATTACGTTTGCTTAATAACATTTGTGGTCACCTTGTATATTCTTTTAGAAGTCTCAGCTGGACTTGTTAACTAGAATCTAAGATTTATATTGTAAGTTTGATTCTAAGTGAGATTCTCGATAAATCACTGACTTCATGGTTGTGCAAAGGTTTTTTATATATAAAATCAGAGTCTCTTAGTAGGCACATGTTTTCAAAAGTTACTACACATAGGAATGCTCATGGAGAGAAATGGGCTTAAAACACCACTTAAGGAATTGTGGTTTATTTGTAGTTGACCATCTGATTTTTCTCTCTCATTGTATTGCTCATCGTGCACATGATACTGATTATATGTTTATAATCATATAGCGTGGCTGGAAGCATTTTAGTAAGCACACACATTTACCATATATTTGGAAGTTATAGTGAAAGAAGTATGTCGAGAGGCTTAGATTGGCCCACTTACATGAGTGATCGCCTCCGACGATTAGGTAGCGTGCAGAGATAAGACATCATGTCCCTTGATGCTTATGTAGCATATAGAGAAGGTTGATGCAAATATATGTCACCTTAGCTAGGCTAAGATGAGACATTTGGTATTTGTTAAGACCATGCATGGCTAGCCCACAATCCATATAGTCTATGGTCTAACCAGCTATGAGATCCTCTTTGGCACTTTCAATAGTGAGCAAATGGAAGGGACTTGGGTTAGGCTCTGAGATAGCGATTAGACTAAGATTTGTACGGTGTATTGAGATTAGACATATGCTCTTTTTGAAAAGAGAACTACATCGTAGCATGTATTTCATACTACATGTACTTTTACAACCAATAGTAGATATGAGTAAATCGATCCATACTTCCTCACCATATGAGTTATGTAGGTCATAATTAACAACCTTAATTTATTTATACCACTCGTTCGAAAATGAGCAGCACAAAAGGCTATCCCAAGTATAGGAGCGTGTCGAGTAGTAATTAGGAATAAATTCCTAGATCGTCTCCACAGGGAAAGTGCTAAAAATAAACTCGTAAAAAATGGTGGGAATATTTACGATGGAAAAAAAATAAAAATAAAAAGTGATGATTTGTTCAATGGATGGAAGAATGCAGTGAAAAGAAAATTTACTGGTCGCAAACCAGATTCATTTTGATTGATTTGAGTGTTTGAGATGCAGTGAAAATTAAAGAAATTAAAACGCGAGACTGTGAATTTAAATTGCTGGAAATTAAAAGACCGAAATTTAAATGAGCAAGAAAATTAAATGACATAAAAATAAATTGCAGAAAATAAATAACAGAAAATTAAATGACAATAAAATAAAAGTGCTGGAAATTAAGGTGCAGAAAATTAAATTGCAGAAAATAGAGGACAGTAAAATAAAGGACTGTGAAATAAAAGTGCGGAAATTAAAAGTACTGAAAAATAAAATTAACTCAGTTAGACTAGAATAATGATTCTGTCTAACTGGAAGATTTATCAATTAAGCCCAAGAAAATTAATCACCAAATGTTAAGTCTGAATAATTGATGGTAGAGACATTCA